>CABFOW010006510.1:8293-31437 GCA_902141385.1 Timema californicum | reverse complement strand
ATTGGATAGAAAGTGAAAGAGTTTCGTTAGAGGTGGATGGTTGGGGAGTTACTGAACGGATAGGGATATGAGGGCTGCTCGTGGTTGATGTGGAGGTGTTAGTCTCAGGATGATTTATAGTGTGAACTAAGGCAGCATCTTCTAGATAGCGAGCATCACTGTCCCAAGGTGTTGCCATGGCTGAATTGTCAACACCTGGGCAGCAAGCTCGTCATCAGCAGGGGAGGTTTTGTAAGGTTCTCCTCCTCCTGTTTTCATGGAATGCTGCCTTTCCAACTGCTTTTGTTTCCTCACTTGGGATTTGAATTTTTCCCAGCATCTGTGAACATATCACATTAACCATTTAGGACACACCATTAGCACTGGTTTGCATCTATTGAACCAGGTGTGTATATATACATTTATTTGAAGTGGGAAAAAGAGGATTTTTAAGACATGTCAAGGCCTATAATGGAAGTGTTAGCAAATTTAATATAATTTGAAAAATAGATATTGTACTACTTAGGTTAATACATTTTAAAGGTGTTATTTAACTAAAGAGACTACAACAGTTTTTTGAAACCTAAGAATAAAATAATTAATTAGTAGGCCTAAACACAAATTTAGGCATAGTAGTGCCTGCAGTTTTGAAAGTTATTAATCAAGTATTTACTATTGGAATATATTAATCAACAAAGTTTTTACACAGATATGACATGAGCGAAGTGAAAGTCAATGGACAATATTAAAATATGAATGTTTAAAAGAGGCAATTATTACAGCTTTTGTCACTTTTGTCACTTGCCTACAGAAAGATTAGGCCTAGTTAATATTCACCAAACGTAATACTTTTGCGGTAGCCTACTCACAGATATGACATGAGCGAAGTGAAAGTCGATGGACAATATTAAAATAGGAATGTTTAAAAGAGGCAATTCTTACAGCTTTGGTCACTTTTGTCACTTGCCTACAGAAAGATTAGGCCTAGTTAATATTCACCAAATGTAATACTTTTGCGGTAGCCTACTTTTTACATCTAGTTAGTTTGTCAAACTTGGTTTTGAATAAACATAGTTCTCAAAATAAGTAGTATGGTTAGATGAGGTGTAAATTAAAATAAATAATTACCTTTTTAGCTGGGTTTCATCCCGCTTGGAAACGTTGTAGTTGGAGTTATATTCCTTGACTATTTTCTTCCGAGCTTCTTTTTTTTTTCAGAATTCGATGTTGCATCAGTCTTCTTGTTTTCAACAATGTTTTTGTATCTATGAACAAGGTCAAGAAGCACAGCCTTTTCTTTTGACGTATATGGTACAAACCTATTGGCGGACATTTTTAAAATAAAAGATTGAAGTCGCGCCAAAACTTGTAATAAATGACGATCTTCAGCAAAACGCATTCTGAAACTCCCAGAAATAATTCAAAGCCGTGTTTCAAACTGGGTTGAGTCACGCTATGTTGCCAAATATCCTCCTCGCTAGTACAAATCTGTTACCCAGCAATGAGCCGTCTGGCAGTCACCCAGGTAGTGAATATAGGAAGGATTGTGAAACTGATACCAGGCAAGCTGCCAGAGGGAGAGCTCCTAGTAATCTCCCTGGGGACATCTTTTCGTCTATAGGAACGGCCCTAAGAGTGTGTATGGTAGACATCAAACCTAAGTTTGGCATAGATTACCTTAGCCTAGTAAAATAGCATGGGATTAGGGGGTGAAGAGAAGAATAACACAATGTTTGGGGTGAATTAAAAGATCAATTTCCTTAGCAAGTTCAGTTGGTCCTTTGCTGTGTTGCCATCTTAGAATGTGTTTTTCAATCATTTCAACTAGCACTTATTGGGCTTGTTCATGACCCATGATTCTGGTATCAGCCAAGGAAAGTAATTTGAACCAATTCATCCAGTGAAATATAAGAGTCATAACTAGGAACTAGTAATGAATGGGGGCTTAAGCGATGATATCCACAAATCACTGGTGTAGGTAGTTGCGGCCACCAGGGACTGCTGGGTTTAGCACCTGTTTCTGGAGATTAGCAAGGACTAAGATGAACGTCATCTTAATTTTTCTGCTTCGGGTTAAGTCTGATCCAGGCCTATAAATAGTTTGAAAACTGAAAACACCCCAATGCAACCGATAAAAGGTATATTGTGTCTTGATGATTTCTTAATGTAGCTTCACAAGTAAGCCTTCATTTAACATGTAGATTAGTAGGCTAACCCTATTATTCCACTATGGTGTTACCTATAAGATAGTGTAATCCATTGGGGTAAGACGGCTGGTTACCTTTCATAACAAGGGTGAATCCAGATAAATCTATGCTTTAGTCACTACTAATTGTACAGTCAAGTAATATCTCACTATCTACTTGCTTCTTGTGTCAATCAGGCAATAATTATTGACTCACATTGTTAACACAAGTAAACTAATAACTTTTGTGCGTTTTTCTTTTTCAAATTTTTTCCCTTATTTTTAAATTGCACTAAAATCTTGAAATTTAGAAATTCCTGAGGGTGAACCGCCCTGCCCAGTTCGATGAGATGACTCCCACCCCCCCTTCATTGAAAAGTTTGTCTGTAATCTGTGTTGCGCAATATATACTGCAAGCAGAGATTTTAAATTTAAAAATTAATAGTCATTATGCACCAACATGTGATACTTAAAAGTCGGAATTAAAATTGATTTTTTTAAATTAATTAAAAACAGAAAAAAAAGATCTAGCCTATTAACATAGTGAGATAGACCAAAAGGACAAAAATTGCATAAATGTCGAAAAATACCAAATTGGGTAAAATGACCCAAAGTTTAAAAGGGATAGAAGACTTAAAAAGACTAAATAATAATTCTTAATACTTGGCACTGCGTCTTACTACCCGTTCGGGTTATACACTTAAGTACTAGTTACGCTAATGGTTAGGAATTGGGAAGGTTGAATATAGAGGAAGTGAACACACATTGGTGTGGTGGAAGAGTAGAAAACCATTTATGAAAAACTACCCCCGGTTCACCTGCACCAGATTTGAACCTCGATCTCCCTGTCCTCGGCAGTCTAGCTCAACACGAAACTAGCGTGTCAGCTAACTACACCACCAAGACAGGTAAAAAGAGGGCAATAAAACGTTAAAAGGTTAATGGGGTGGAAAGAGTAAACAGGATAGAAGAGGTAAATTGGGTTAAAATGTGCAAGAAGTCCGAAATATTTTAAAAAGGTAAATATGCTTGGTAAAAAGGTTAAAGTGAATAAATGCAGTAAAAAAACCTGCTAAAATAATATAAAGTTTTACCTGTTTGACACTTAATATAGATACATATTAGATTTACTTTTTTTTAAGACTAAACACATATAACATAAGCATATTCTTATTTCTCAGAATTTACTAGTATTAAGTCTTAATATCCTTGTTATAAACGTGCCAGTTTGAAACCTCCCCTGAACTGAAATTCTCCCTGCGCCCATGATTACTTTAATAGTAGTTCTATGCTAGTGTACTAGTAAAGAAACTGGGTTAAAAATTAAATGTATTTATTTACAATTCTTTCTAAACATTTTTCTTATTTACATGGTATTTTAACCTTTATACCAGAAAATAATACACTTTTTCCCTATTTTACCAAACTTACAATTTTTTTTAATTATCTGATGAGATTGGCACATTTTGGCCTGTTCAACCCTGTAACTCTAGAATATTTTACCCTGGCAATGCTGGGTATCTCAATGTTATTATAATAATTTTAAAATAGTTCCTATTTTGAGCTTGGTAAAAGAATATTTTGAAAGGATCATTGGTCTATTTAGTTTACAATTGGAAATTTAATTTTCAAATTTGAGAAATTTAAAATACTCCTATGACAATACAGTTCCCTTATAAATGAAATCCAGTGTAGTAACCCATTGTTTTTGAGGTATATTTACTATAATTAATGAACATAAAAATATTTTTAGGGATATATTTATTTTTCTTACATAAACAATATGATTTAATAAAACAAATATTGAAAATAGAATTTAAACTTAACAGATTGTAAATGTACATTAAAATCCTACATGTTTAAAATGAAATTAATATTATGATAAACACACTCCATTTTTGTCTCTTCATAAAAAAAAAATCATTTTGACAAATAAAAAATTCTCTTTGCAGGCCTTGTAGTCACAAAGTATTTTTGTAAGAGGTTATTACTATATTATTACCATCGAGTTTCACACTTTTCAATAAAATACATATCACTCAAGCCTAATAAGTATTCAAAACCACCACAAAAAACATTATAAACAAATGTTAGTAAATAAAAATACCTTAATACTGAAACTTAAATAACGTTAGAAAAGTTGAAAAAGTATATACAGTGCCCATCACCGTAACAGAATAGTGTGGTTGACTAGAGGTTTAGGGAAACCTGGTTTGATTTCGGGTATGGTGTATAAAATATGCACTATTTGTTTGGGGATTGAGACTTCAAGTAAAATTCCTGGCACCAACATTGGGTGTATGGTATGTTCTTGGTTAGGTAAGTTATAAAAATTATGCTTATAAATTGGATGTTCATTATCTTGTTTTATTATAAGCACACATTAAATAGAATTACAAGCCTATAGCTGAAGTGGGTAATAAGATGCGGTGTTAAAAATATTATTGTAAATTATAATTTATAATTAAACTTCTTATATGAAGATAATTAATATTGATTACATTTTAGGTTAAAAGTTACAAGAGCAATAATTGATAGTCATAATTTAGTTTTCTTGTTTGGTTAGTAAAAAATATAAATTAAAATCATGTTTAAAATTATTTTCTAAAATTAAATGTATTATGTCAAAGTTGTGTTTATTAATCATACAAACTAGAGACAGGACTGCCCTAAAGCAAATATGTCTTATTTAAACAGAATAAGGATGGTGAATTTGTAAGAAAATCAAGAATCTATAGAAAAATTTAATAAACATGTCCTGGTGCTCTCCTATGAACATACTCCTCTCAAAGTATATATTTTCTCTGCGTTGCTATCTTAAGAACTTATTTTCTCTAATGAATTATGAACACACTAGTTAGCAGGAAACATTTTAAACTGTCTACAGCAAAAAGTGTAATAGCAATCAATTCAAACCTTGACTTTACAAGCGTAGCATCTATTAGAATAGTATAAATCTGCTGTAAAAGGCTTGTCTTAAAAATCTCCAGGAAAGTGTCATGGACATAGTTTTTATAAACTATTTAGAACATTATCCAAATATATATTTTTGTTGCATCTTACTTACTTCCTGGGATCTTTATTTAATTACATTAATGGGGTCAGGATGAAGAATGTAGAGTTTAGATACAATGTTACAACATTTGCATGGAGAATGGGAAACCATTTAGATAAAAAAGCCTCAGTACACAGGGGTAAGCATTCAATCATGAAAATGCCCACATCTGGAAAACTAGAATAGACAAACTTAGACTTTAGTTTGAGTGTATACTGATGCAGTTCTGTTGAAAGCAAATAACAGTATGGAAATAAGTGAAAAAAAGTCAGATGAGATATTATAACAGGTTACAAATAATTACTTGCATGTGTCGAATAAGGACAGGCTCTGGTGTCCTAATTATCCTTTTACTCATGTAATCCAATGGTGGAAAGAAAGTAGTTAATCCACAAGTAAGTTTTTAGCAATTACCTCCTCCATAAAAATATCTACTTCTGATGGATTTCTGGTTATGCTGGCGTTCTAGGAAATAAATTGGTAGACCAGCTATTAAGAGGCTGTCCATTTTTATCCTTAGATCAGTTTGGATATTTTACTTTTGATTTGAAGATTTGGGTGCTGTGTAAGGCCTTTAGCACTTTGCACAAGTTTAAAAAAAAATTTATTCCACAGATGCATTTGTGTAGATGGTCCCTTTCTAAACAATTGTCTGTGAAATAATCTTGACAAGACTTTATATTAGTCTCTAATGAAATTAGAATTTTTAATTTTATGATCTTTTAAAAATGATTTGATCTCACATTTTAAAAGGTAATATTTGTAACATGTTGAAGTAGTATTTTGTTTTTATTGTATAAGTGATTG
Organism: Timema californicum; assembly: GCA_902141385.1. Classification (NCBI taxonomy): domain Eukaryota; kingdom Metazoa; phylum Arthropoda; class Insecta; order Phasmatodea; family Timematidae; genus Timema; species Timema californicum. The sequence continues at coordinate 25,411 of CABFOW010006510.1, read as the reverse complement.
GGTTTGCGTTGGCACATTAATTTGAAGATATAACACTAAATGATTTAATAAAAATATATTTAATTTTCTTTGTCTTCTCAATTTTCATCTGATTAGAATTATTATGCCTTGGCTTGCTACACTATACAAATGAGCAATCCTTCCAACCAAACACTTGTGTTTATCCATAGTTGGAGAGCTCAACTAAACACAAATACAAATAATTCAACCAAATATTAATTTCATACACATTCTTTAGTGGTACTTTCTTGACTCACTTAAGGTTCTATAAAAAAAATATTTAAAATGACTAGTTGCTTCTATATTTAATCACAAAGATTACTATTTTCTAACTGTCATGGCAAATTATTTTAATCAATAGTACTTACAGTTTTAAACAAATACAATGCATGTTGATATATAGAATAAACACAAACTAAAATTAAGTGGGTCGAGGAAATATTTCTGCGATATGATCAATACAAGCATGGTTTAGTCTAGGGATGAAGAACATGCGTTCCAATAGGATTTTTATGGTGCACCAAATGGGAAACATTTTAAATTTTTATTGTATATAGATGTTATATTTTAATGTATTTTGCATCACCTTATATAATTCATAATTAGTAGTTTTAAGACAAATTTTGGTATTGCTGATTTGTGATTCTCAAGCCATATAAATTGGTATTAAACTTCCGACCCCTAATGCATTGTAGACCAGTCTTCAGGCACCTTTGTAAAAGTGAAGATGTGTCCACTGTCTCCAATGTATAATGAAATAATATACACTCTACAATATATACAATATAAAGGAAAAATGGCACCAAACGGCTACATTAAATTATACATTGAAAGGTGGCTAGACTGGCAAGGCCTACAAACTTACTAGAAAACTGTAGGCCTCAAGGTTCCCAATTAAAATGCATACAATATGCAATTGATATTCTACAGTTTGTGAAGACCCAGAATAAATTACTTCAGTTAAAAGTATCAACTATCTAATGATTTTAAAATAAAATAAAATGCACCCCCTTCTGGCACCTAAGATGATGAAGTCAAGTAAGAGGAATTGCAGCAACAAGCATCTTGAAGGAAGATGGAAAACCAATGTGTGGAAAGACCAACCTAAGCCTCAAAAATCAGAACTTGGGAAACTGTCTGTGAGGTTTTCAACCATACATTACATCCATTAGCAGAATTGAATTTGTATATAGATTCAATCAAATTTTAAAAGGCTTAATTAAGATAAAAATTTGTATATTATTAAACTTGCATTCTTTTATGCAACCAAATTTTTTTTTTTTTGCATACAATTATAGGGGTGCATTGATCAATTCCAGGTCATATTTTTTTCAACAATATTGGGTACACTAGAGCATAAATGGTTCTTGTAAAGCGTTATTTTATACAAAGGAAATTTTTGTAAAGTGCAAGTTTAAAATAAAATTATTTGAATCAAATATAAATCAAATTTAGAAACAAAATATATCCAGGAAAATGTATTGTGTATTTGTTGATCTGGAGAAAGCCTACGATCGGGTGAATAGGAGTATGTTATGGAATTTTCTTGGAGAGTATGGTGTGGATTCATGGTTTGTAAATGAAATTATGTTGTTTATGATGGAAGTAATGCATGTGTTAGAGTGGATAGAGCATTGAGTAAATGGTTTGACACTAAATGGGATGTTAGCAAAGTTATGTTATGTCCCCATGGTTGTTTAATGTTTTAATGGATAAGTGTTTGAGGGATGCTTGTGAGGACGTGGTTGGGGTACAAATTGGCAATCTGAATATGAGAGTGATGTTAAATGCAGATGATACCGTATTAATGGCTGAGGATGAATGTTACTTGCGGAATGCATTAAATCGCTTGAATGTTGCAAAAGACAGAATGGATCTTCGTATAACTGTCTTCAAGATTTCGGTGATAGTTTTGGATAAGGATGGATCAGGAAATAATTATCAGCTTATTATAATTGGAGAACTGTTAGAACAAGTGAATAATGTTTGTGTATCTAGTCACAATGTTCTGTAAAAATGGAAAGATAGATGGTGAAATTGACAGATGAGTGAATGCATCTTAGAGAGTAGTTAGAGGTAAGTGGACTATTGGAAAGAATGAAGTTGTATCGAAAGAAGCAAAGACGGTAGGATATAAAAGTGTGTTAACGCCAACATTGTTTCATAGATGTGAAGTGTGGGTGTGTCAAGAGAAACACAAGAGCAAGGTTAATGAGGTTGGGATAAGATATCTAATAAATGAATGTGGAAAAACTCTTATGGACAGTCAGTAATGAATAGGTGCTTAAGGAATGTAGTTTGAAAGGGTATCCAATAGTTCAATGAGAAAGAAGTGTCTTACGGTTGTTTGGGAATATTGAGAGGATCGAATGATGAAACAAATATATGAAGGTAAAGTGTTTGGATACAAAGTAAGGGGTAGGCCATGTAAGAAGTGGTTGTTAAATGTGGTGGACAAATGTGTGAAAAAGAGAAACACTAAGAGTTTTAAGAATAAAAGAGCGTGTATGACTCGGTGTGTTGATATTGTTGAAGCAAAGGAAGTATGCAAGGATAGGGAAGTGTGGAGAAATTTAGTGATGGATTAAGTATGGAGTTTTTTGAGATATATGCACAGTTTCTTGCCTACTCCATAAGGAAACGGCGTGATTAAGTGTGTGTATACATGTAAATATATTCAGTTTTTAATTCATATCTTGTAAATTGATTTGTTTTAAAATTATGATGTCTGTATAACATGATTATGAAATTAATTATTAGTAGAACATATTGTTAACTAAATACTTTAATATATTATTTGTTATATTATTTGTTAGCACACCCACAAGTATCAGAACTATATATAAAACTCCTTGAGGATCAGAATAATGAAAGCACCTTTTCAAGAAACCTCACCGGCATTCCCTAAGAGAGGATGAGAAACCACAAAGCAGAAAACCCCCACCATTTTACTTGGTTGAGATTAAAAATCCCAACTTCCCAGTTAAGAGTCAAAAGTATAATCCACTCAGTACTAAGATAAATACTGATAAACATATTTAAGATTATATGGAATAGAGCACTAGGCTAAATCGTGGTTTGAATTAGGAGGGATAGCCAGCACACTTACCTTGGTGATACTGGAGTATAAATTAATTAGAGAGAACACTAAAAAACACACCAACATATTTTTAAGGACAAGCTTTCACTGTCACAGACAGCATCAGTCTACTCTCTTGGCTTGATGAAGCTAACTGTGACAGTGAAAGCTTGTCCTTAAAAATGTGTTTTTAGTGGTATATCTAAACAATTTCTACTCCAGTATCACCAAGGTAAGTGTGCTAGCTACCTATTCTGATCCAAACCATGATACACATATTAATAATTTCTATCATATTATTTAGAAGAAACTTAGGAATTAAAAGAAACTTTCATCTTGCCAGTTGAGTAATTAAAGCTGCGCACATTTCAAAAAACTCCATTGTGTGATGTCCAGTGCTTTGTTGCTGAGGTAAAGATGGATCTTAAACATAAAAATACATATTTTAATATAGTGGAGTATTATTCTCAATCCTTAAATTAAAAGAAAATATTTCTATGACTTGTCCAAGTTGTACTCAGCACCATTTCTCTGTAAGATAGGTCACAAGCATAAATTATGAGAGTGATCCATTATTTAAATAGAGCAGATTTTAGAGGGAAAAAAATCCACTTTATATGATAACTAGAAACTATTATTCTTAGCATATCAGTTTGCAACACAAGACTAACAATGACTGTTGGATCAGAAGACAGAGATCATTTTGAGCTAAGGAGTCTGCTCCCCCACCCATTTAATTTTTTTTAAATCCCTTATGAAGATGATTTGTTTTTCAAATTAAAATTTTGATATATCATTAAAAAAAAGAGCTTTATTTTTAAAATTATCTATAGTTTAATATGATACTTCATAAACAAAATGAAATTAAATAAAGCATCTAAAACAAATATTATAGTGAAGTTAAAAGAAAATATATTTAATTTTCAAACTTGAAAATTTTTTATGAGTATTTTATTTAATAGCTACGATGTACACATACTTTAACATATGAGTTAGTAATGACTTAAAATAAGAGCTAAAGGATGTGGAGGGGAATAAAAAGAAAGTATACATGAATTGTCTGGGGTTATGAATATAAAACCACATATTATATAAATTCATTGACATTATATTATAACAGCACTGCATTTTCCTATTAAAGATAGAACAATGTGGATTATGTGAATTACCATAGTTAAGCTCCATTGAAAGTACACCAATTGATTCTGATTCTTCACTACTCTCACTGCTTAGACTCTTGAAGTCAAGTAGATAGCTTTTGTAGTCCACTTGATAGAGCTGCAGGGACATCTTTACATATTTTTCCGTTAATTCATTTTTGTGTCGCACACGAACGTGGAATGGATTTATAACTTTCCACTCCTACAAACACAAATGAAAAGTGTTCCTGGGATACTTAAGCAGTAATGATATATTAATAGTGAAGAAATAATAATTTTAGTTAATCATTAAAAATGATAAATTTTTAAATCACAAATTTAAATTTTTCATGTGATACTAAATACTAAGCCAAAAGATGGAAACAGAAATGGATGTAATAGTAAAGATAAGCAAATAATAGCTCAGGAAGTATTAGTCATAAAACTTGAATAGTCTTATTACCACTACTTCCTGAAGAAGCCATTTGTAATAAACCAATTTACCATCCACACACCAAATTAGCTTCTACATTTCCTTTATTTTAATTAAAGGGACATGTATGTGTATCATAATTATGATAGTTTATTTGCTTATATATAGTGAGATATTTTGAGTTACTTTGAAGTTCTTTTAAGCATATTGTTATACTCCATTCTGTAAGCCCATACCTATTCTATTTGTGTGGCACTTAGGGCCAGTTTCATAGTTAAATTTAGTACGCCTCAAGTGCGGCGCTACACTAAGTTCATGACGACACCTACCTAAACCAGAATCTGGTTTAGGTAGGTGTCGTCATGAACTTAGTGTAGCGCCGCACTTGAGGCGTACTAAATTTAACTATGAAACTGGCCCTTATAGTTGATTAGTTGCAATGAGGCTATGCCAATAACATGGGGTAAAGGTCATATTATAAAATTAAAACTAGAGCTGGACCAATGCTGAGGGTCAATCTAATCATGGGCCAATAATGGTACAGTTGTTAAATTAATGATCAAGAATTTGCTCACCAATTCTTAAAATAAATCTTTTGAACAATATGCGGGCACTGGTGACCCTTCATTATTAAGCTATTAGCAGACAGCCTTGCCCTTTGTTCTATTACTATAAGATGGGTGGGGGTGGCTGCTAGTGTACTCTAAGGTAAAATTACTTCATTCATCAATAACAAGGGAATGGAAAAGTGATGGGTAAGGGGGGGAGTGTTGAGAATAGAAAGGTTTGTGAGTGAGAGAGAGACGTATTGCATCACTTGTTAATAAAGACGGATAAATAGCAAACAAATGTTTGAACGTTAAGAGGAACATTCAAGGAAAACTAAAAATAGACAACATTTAAGGGAAGTTAAAACCAAATAACTATCGGAGATTTTAAAACAAACTTTACTATGAGAAAAGGAGTCAATTTATGATAAAGTGAATTATATTTTAAGTTTTAATTTAACTTGTATAAGCAATCCTACTATAGTGAAAAATTAAAAATGGCCCATTTGATCAGTTTAGTGTTAACAATACATATTAGTTTTTTTTACATCCATTACAGTTTCCAGCCTGTGGCCTGGCCCAATTTTTCATCCAAGCCATATAGTTTCCAATACCAGCTTGCTAGGTCTGTCGTAGCTTCATATAACTTAAAATCTAAGCTAGGGTGCCGGACTCATATTATCTTTATAAAACAAATGATTGGCCTCATCAGCATCATCAGCAAAATAGAAGATTGGCCCAGCCCTTATTAAACTTTTTTTTTTTTGCAATCAACAATGATAACCATTAATTAAAATATTGGTATTATATCAATATTTAAATTATTTATCCAAAGTGACAGATACAGACCACATTGTTTGAGAAATAAATCCATGAGTTGTTTTTGTTTATTTATACCTGTCAGATACTTTCCTTCCTACTGTGTTTCTACAATACAAAACTATTTGAATTATGTTATACAATCTTTTCTATTCTATGTGTATCACACACAATTTGTGGGGTATATGCTTTAGCGGCGTGTTCATACGAGTTTTTAACTTTGAGTCAAGTTAAAAATCAAGTTGAAATGCAAACTAGGTGTTATTCGAGTTAGGGTAAGATAGAGAAATGTGATACAAAAATTTAAATTAATAAAACTTAAAACATTCTGAGTAAATTCGTTTTTGAGTTTTGAAACAGTAATAAAAAAAGTAGTGTTTGAATAACAATGAAAATTTGTGTTCAAATTACATTTGTGAGTACTCACACTACCTTAATACCATTATTTTGCTTCGGTACTAAAAGAGTCGGCAAGTTTTATATCAAAGGGAATAATTTTTGTACTATTAAAAAAATTAATCTAAATGTAATATTTGGAAGAAGGTATAGGAAAGGTGGATAGAAACATATAAAAGATAACAAACACACCATGGAAAAAAACAAAAAAAAAGTTCACACTTTACATTGTTGCCACTGGACAAGGGGATATATTATATTACATACAGCTGTTAAGTGATATTAAAGAATTATTATAGTTAATACTTCATTGATATATTTAGAGCCTGAAAGATTTATTTTAAAATCTAAAAGAAAACTTACAAAATCCAAAGCTTTCATTGCTCTGTACACTTCATTCATAATATCATTAGGCTTGCTTTGGGAGCGAATGCCTGAAAAAAAAACAATTTTTTTAAATAAAACATTTATATATTCAAACATGTTATTTTTTAAATATATCACAAATAAAATTGAGTTCTGAATAGAAATTTTATTTAAAGACTAAGTAGACTAACATATCGATTTGGTAGTTATTATAACTATTGGAATTGTAGAATACCGACATATAATTTTATTGTATGGCTGGTGAGGAAAAAATTGAAATTCAGGTGAGAATAAGAAAAGTAAATATTAGATTGCTAGTAATTCCACATCATTTTGGGATTATAAAAATCTTCTTTTAATATTAATTTTAATTTTATTATTAATTGAAACGCCTGAAAAACTTACATCATACTTAAAACAAATAATGTCATACTGCAACATCGAAAACGAAATAGGTTCCCCAATTCTTAAATCACTATCCACCAACATGACCACAATCAGTGAAAAGATCAATACATTGACTACACAACAGATACATTAAAGAAAATAACTTATAGCCACAGATAGTACAAAGACAAAAAAATTAATAAAAGCAAGTATAGTAACAATATTATCCAAGATTCAATCAGTTTTACACCAGGAAATTGCTTAGATCTCTCAACAAAGAAATCTGCAACCACACATTGCTAAAGGTTTAGAAACTAGCCGAGACCAGAAATAAACTTTATAACATTGGTCCCTATTGGAGCACATATTTTCTACTGTGGGAACCAAGGGTGTGTGTCTGTGTGTGTGTATATATATAGTTTGGTGGAGTGATTAGTGCACTTCCTTTTAATTTATTTTGGACCCTTGGACTAAATATACTGACAGATTATCACCCAAAGTTCATTCCATGGTGTCTACACAACTTGACCAATGAAATCCCTGAACTTTTTCCTGATTTCCCCCAATCATTTCCTAAAATTCCTGACTAAAAAGTATGTCACATCCTTCTAATTCGCCCCTCTTTCCCCTTGTTTTTTATTAATATTTTTTATGAATAATAATAAGTTTTGAATGTAAATAAACATGTTTTTTAAAAATTGGTATTAAAACATTGTTTCCTAGGAATTAAAAATATATTACGCAGCTACAAAAATAATAATTGAATAACATTATAATTTACTGATTTAATGATTATTGTATTTCATATTGAGTCAAACAACATTTTCCCAAATTTTTATTATAATTTACCAGATTCCCGACTTATTCCTGTTTTTCCCGATCACTTCAAATCCCTGCTAATTCCCGTTTTCGCTGATTTTTAAGGATGGTAGACACCCTGTCATATGTCGATATTGTTTAGGCCGTATTAACTTTCAAACTAGAACTCTTTCCATTTAATTTTCCAGATATGAGGAGTTTATTTAAATTATAACTAGTTTTTGAGATTTTCTCATAATAAAGTAAATATTAGGTTCAACCTCTTATAAGTTTATTATTTATTGTTCATATTAAATGTTTGAGCTGTTCAAAAAGTTTCCTAACTTTTTTTTTATAAATGTTTCTGGCTTACCTAGAACTTATTCAGCTTTTTCACCTTAAAAATACATCTCTCCTTGGTTGATACACTACTCCCAACCTAGTTTTCACGTCTTGAAACAATCCTGATAGGCGTTTATCGGGATTGTGCTCAGGTCAGCCTTCGATTTTTCTTTAATATCTTCAGTTGTGTCAAATATTCGTCTTTTCACAGTGGATTTTAGTTTTGGGAATAGGAAAAAGTCCACCAAGGCCAGGTCAGGTGAAGTGAATACAGAGGTTGGGAAGCACAATGTTCTTGGTTTTGAAACAAAAGTCACAAATCAGTGGTAATGAGCGTGCAGGCTCATTGTCGTGATGGAGGAACAAGGACTTGTTTTTCCACAATCTGGGTCTTTTTCCCTTAACATTTTCTCGCAGGCGTCTCAGAACTTCAAGATAATATCAACGATTTACTGTTTGTCCTTCTGTTAAAAGTTCATGATGAACAACAAACACCCTTGATGTAAAAAAAAGGGTCAGCATGACTTTCATGTTTGGCCTGACTTTCCGAGCTTTTTTTGGTCTCAAATAATGTTTTTCAACCCACTGTGAAGAATGGGTATTCGTCTCTACATCATAGCCATAAATCAATGTCTCATTGCCAATGATTATTATTATTATTATTAGCACCGCGTCTTACTACCCGTTCGGGTTGTACGCACTTACGCTAATGTGTAATGGTAGGGTGATTGTGAGATNATTATTATTATTATTATTAGCACCGCGTCTTACTACCCGTTCGGGTTGTACGCACTTACGCTAATGTGTAATGGTAGGGTGATTGTGAGATGAAATGAAGGACCTACAGTTTAACGTGGAATCCGAACCACGGTGGAGGCCTGGCTTTCCCCACATTCACAAGATGTCTCGTCAGAGGTGAAGGAAGGGTTCGGTAATCAGATAAATCTGTGCCGGGACCGGGGATTGAACCCCGGCCGCCAGCACAGAAGTCTGACACCTTAACCCCTAGACCGCCAGGTCACCCGCCAATGATAATTCTTTACATGAAATTTTCATCCTCGTTTGAGTGATCCAAAAGTTCCTAGCATATTGCAACTTGATTGTGTCTCTGATCCTGAGTTAGCAACTGTGGCACGAACTTTGTATCAACACGCTGCATTTCCAATTTTTTGGTCAGAATAGCGTGACATGATCCCATTGAAATCTTACAGTCAACCGCGATTTCTTTAATAGTCAATCGGCGGTTTGAACGCATTTTCTTAACTTGGGCCACACAAGCGTCGTCAGTTGACATCAAGGTTCGCGGTGCTTTGTTAATTATTGTTCCCGGGCTTCTTTCATTAAATGGTTTACAGATGGTTTTACTTTTAGAGCTTCTCTCTTTAATAATTAATTAATTAATCATAATCCTTGGTGACTAGTTAATTAACAATAACATTCAACTTGCTAACACTTCTGTAATTTAATTTAATTTTGTTTTTGTTAAATAAATTATTTTAAATTTTGATATCTTTTGGCACTTTAAATTAGAATTGTAATTTACCCCTTTTCTTTTTAACCTTTTTAATCGTAGCCAACTCGAGATTTGGGTTGTAGTTACATAAACACAGCTATTTATGTAATATAGTTAGGGCTTTCAAACTCAATTCCTCGATACCCTCGATTATTACTGGCATTGAAAGAATCAAGAATCTATTTTAGTATTACGATTCTCACTACTTCAATTCTTAGCTCTCAATAAAACTGGCAACTAAATGAAAAAGCAACATTCAAAATAGGTGATAATCGATTAGATCTCATGTTAGTTTATTTGCCATTTCACTTAAATGCCAGCAAATTGTAAATATACTGTGACCTGAATATAGTACTACCCTAACATTTTGAGGTGATCTACATGAAAAATAAATGGTTTCGAATATAATATGACCTGACATTATAACAGTAACAAGAGGTAAAAAACTTAACAACTTTGACACATTTTTTAAAAAAGTAAAATTTTCACTAATATATTGATATATCTATCATTAATTGATATATCACAACTTGTATATCGAAAGCTACAATATTACTATCAAATTAAAATGGCTGCTCTCCTGCCATTATATTCCTTGTCACTTTTCAAGTTTAATAAAAATAGAACAAAAATTGAGGTATTTAATAAAAATTAAACAAAAAGCCGATATATTGATTTTAATTCGCTAGATTATCTATATATCGTTGCCAAAACTTCATCACTAATTTCTAATGAGTTAATGTGTGTAGGATCAGTTATGGCAGATGACAACATTTTTTAACGTGTAAAATGTGTTCTTCTTTCCGTTATTAAATCCACAACTTATTGTATACATTTTGAGTTTCATTGAATTCTTGGTTTTGATTTTCAGTTTTGAAAAATGTTATATATGTATATTTAATTGTGCATTGTTTATATGGGTCACTCTGTGATTTTCTGATTTTGTTTATTGTTATTTGGAACATCCTGCCCCTGTCCCTTAAGGACACAGGACGGGTACACTATTCTGTTAGTGTTTTATTTCAACAATTTCTACTCTGACACTAACTAGGTGAAATAAAAAAAATTTACTTTATCAAACCTTCATTTAATACTACCGTCTAACCAATATTTTTTTTTTCCTTTATTTAGAGCAAATAATATCAACAGTTTTTTTTACATTTGTATTTTATATGCAAATTAAAAAAATATGTTTCTGTGTTTGGTATTAAATTTAAGGTGTCAGTTTAAAGTGTGAGTCCACAAATCAACAGTCCATTTGATGCTAGAATGTTTGTTATATTTTTAGTTAAAATATTTTAACTTAGGTTACATATACCAAAGTGGATCTGACATATTAGCTCAGTCGGTAGCATATTTGTCTACTCAGCTAAGGGTCCTGGGTTCGATTCCCGTCATGGCCGAAAAATTTCTCATTGATGAAATGTTGGTTTACCTTTTCACAGTGATGAATTAACAGCTGGGGACTGGATGTTCTCCCTGTCCTAGTCTTAATTTAGATTATAAGGCATATGAAGCTATGACAGGCTTAGCAAACTAGTTGTGGAAAATATATGGCTTGAATAAAAAAATTGACCCAAGCTACAGTAATGGACGTTAAGTCAAACATGTACCTAAATGCCACTTGGCTCTCTTGACTGGTGTTCCTCTTGAAGGTCTATCACCAGATATTCCTCCACTCCCTCCCATTACACGATCACGAAGTGCTGCAATGGATTGATTAGGTGAGATTTAAATTGAACAAATAAAGTGATAAAAGAAAATAATAAACATTATATGGTTTTAAAGACAATTTGAAAATTTAACTCAGAAACCTAAAAGTCTACAAGCTGGAAAAAGTAAATGTGGGCCACTCTAGTGCTATAACCTGAATAAAAAGCTGAGTTGTGTGTTTGGCCATTATGTGCTACTGGTTTGTCAGGGACGTGGAGGTTGGTGTCAAACGCTAACCATTAATTCATTGCCTAAATGTGCTTGCAGTGAGTACATTATTTCTAAACTGATTAGTGGGCACAGTGCCAACCTCCTCTGGTCTTGTTTGCCTTCGATAAAGATGTTAGAATTTAAATCCCAGATAAGTATATAACAACTGATATTTCTTAAAATTATTTTCCTTTTTCTATATAAATGTGAGTAGACCTCTAAATTTCTAACCTCCTCATTTCTAACTTATTTGATTAAATATGCAGTGCACAAAAAATGTATAGGAAAGTCAAGGCAATCTAGAGGGTATGTTGATGGCGAGGAATAAATAATGAATAAATAATAGAATGGGAAAATACACAAATAAAAATGAGAATTAAAAACCCTCTAAAAATTAGTTAAATTCTTTGCTTTTTTTCTCTTTGTCTTACTATCCATCTCTAGTATGCATATTTAGTTGAATGAGTGGGGTAAGGAAAGTAATAAAATAATTATACACAGCTGGGATGGGGAGCAAAGATCTATAATTATTAGGCACAGATGGATGAGAAGCAAAGACCTATAATTATTAGGCACAGTGGGATGGGAAGCAAAGATCTATAATTATTAGATACAGTGAGATGGAGAGCAAATATCTATAAATATTAGACACAGTGGGATGGGGAGCGAAGATCTATAATAGATTACTTCCTTATGGACAAAAACTAAAGAGGCAGACTGTAAACGTTAAGGTGATAGATAAGAAGTGTGGTCCTAGATAGTAACCACACACAGATCGCTAGTGGCAGACATAGAATGGGAATGTAGGAGAAAAGTAGGAAAACAAGAAATAAGGGTAAGAGTCTATAGGCTTAAAAATGAAGAGGAAAAATAGCCGTATTTAAGAAAGGCAAGAAGCTTTAATAATCAAGGATCAAATGCAAAGTGTAGAGGTTGAATGGAAAAGGTTTAAGAAAAGTTTGATGAGAGCTGCACAAGAGGTATGTGGGAGGACAAGTAATAAGAGGAAGCCAAAGTGGAAGGAGACACCAAGGTTAAATGAGAGAGCAAAGGAAACAATGAAGGAGGAGTATCCAGAAGGGGTTTTAAGAATGGGAATGAGGAAAAAGAAGAATATTGGGAGGAAAAGAGGAGAAAAGCACGTGGTAGGAAGGCTTGGATGCAAAAATGGACAGAGATTTGGAAAAGTGATTTGGAAGTACAAATTGGAAACGGATGTAGGAGGAATGGAAGTGAAAATGGATGTGAAGTAAGAAAGATGTGGAAGGAAGTAAAAGGTGTTATATCGCCAGGTCAGAAACCAAAGAGAAGAGAGAAAAGACAAAAAGTTTGAGTGATGGATAAAGAAGGAAGAATGATGAGAAGAGGAGAAGAAGAAATTGAACTATGGAGGAGGATGAGATTGAAGGAGGAAAGCATGAAGATTTAGCAGAAGAGGAGGAAGTGGCTCAAACATAAAAAGAGTTGGAGTATGAATTAAAGAGGATGAAACCGGGAAAAGCACAAGATGTGGACGAACTAACTGTGGAGCTGCAGGAGAAGTTGGAATAGAATGGTTATAAAATGTTCTGAGAGTGACATTGAAGGAGAATAGGGTACTGGTAAAAGGGAATTATAGTGCCGATTTCAGGAAAGGACACAGGAAGAGGTATACAAGATATAGGGGAAATAACATCATGTGCACCTGTACCCAAATATATTAGAAGATACTGGAATAGAATAAGAAAGAAAATTGAAGAAAAGTAAAGAGAGGAAATGCACAGATTTAAGGAATAAAGGTCTATAATAGACTTGATCTTTGCTATACAACATCTGATGGAAAGTAGGTAAATTTATCTTTGTAATGATAATGTTATTATTATTATTAGCACCGCGTCTTACTACCCGTTCGGGTTATACGCACTTACGCTAGTGTGTAATGGTAAGGTGATTGTGAGATGAAATGGAGGACCTACAGTTTAACGTGGAATCCGAACCACGGTGGAGGCCTGGCATTCCCCACATTCACAAGATGTCTTGTCAGAGGTGAAGGAAGGGTTTGGTAATCAGATAAATTTATGCTGGATCCGGGGATTGAGCCCCGGCCGCCAGCATAGAAGTCCGACACCTACCCCTAGACCGCCAGGTCACCTTGTATTTATAATGAAAATAGCCATTATTAAATGGCAAGGAAACTGAAAGAGGAAAAAATTAAAGCTATGATGTTTGTTAGTAACTTTATGGTATGAAGGAGAAGGAAGAGGAGTACAGGAACAGCTAGCTACAGGAATGAAATGAAAAAGTGAAAGTGTGTGCAATTAAATTTAGCATGATAAAGTGGGTGGTGATGATATTTATAAGAGGATAAGGCCTATTAATAAAGCTAGCTGAAGGAGAGCTGACAAAGGTACTGAGTGTAAAATATCTTAGAAACGTGAGGCAAAGGGTGGGAGTAAAGAAGATCTAATGAGAAGAGGGCAGCAGGGGGTAGTTGTTATACAGGTATGTAAAAGACCTGCTATGAAGAAGAGAAATGCCCTTGAAGTGTAAGGAAGTGCTGTATAGGGCATACTTTGTATTCAGTCACATGAGCAATAGAAACATTGTATGTGAATGTAAGAGAGACAAGGAAAGTTAAGGCCATGGGAATGAAGTTTGTGAGGAGCATGTTATCTGTCATGAGGAGAAACAGAATTAGGAATGAGATCAAGGCAAGTGTGGGAGTATAGAGAGTGCATGAGATAGTAAAGGAAGCAAGGCTGCAACAGTATGGTCATGTAACTAGGATGGAAAAGGAGAGAATACTAAAAAAGAAAGAATTATGGATATGTTTGTTGGAAAAAGACCACAAGGGAGAACAAGAAAGTGATGAGAGGATGGGAGGAGCAGATAATAAGAGTTCAAGTGTGAGGATAAAAATGGAAGCAATTAAAGGGGGAATAATGGTTGAAGGCTAGAGAAAGATGGAGGCATTTTATTAAACTGGCTGTACACGAGGCTGGAAACAGTTGCTGATGACGATGGTCAGGTAGAGACGAGGACAATATAACTTAAAGGAAATCTAGCCAAATTTGTGTAGAGAAAGAGTTCACGTTGGTGCTGTTCGAAACCAACTTCTTTATAAGCAGCAAACTAAAGTAAATGAGCTTGACATTTAGTTAAATACCTTCTGAGGTAAATGCTTGTTCGTAATGTTTCTACAAAAGAGGGAAGCTTAAGCTAATTCTCCCATGCGACCAGGTGATGAGTTTACTTTTTAGGATCTAGGGTAGATGTGAGTTAATTGTATTAATGTTGTCTTACGTGCAATCCTTTCTGGGTGTGGTCGTATTGGGCTGGGATTTAGCTCGTTTGGGCTAAATGACACAGGGGGAGGGCTACTTGCAACATAGAAGTCCTTTAACTCAGCTTTTGCTGCTTCATCAGCAATCCTTTTGTTGTCAATAATTAGATGATATGCAATGGCAAGCTGGTCATGTGGATCTCCACTCAACAATGCACCGTGAACTTCATGCTCTTTTACACCAAATTTCTAAAATCAACAAATGTGTACCTCTAATAAACTGTGGATGGATATCAGCACTACATTGCACTTTAATCAGATTATCTCCCTCCAGTAAATTTTATTATACTTTTAATTTACAAAAATTATGGACTTAACCCAATCAAAATATTATCACCCGTGGCTTAAAAATTAACTTAGTTCTAAAGGCAGGTTAGTTAAAGCTGTGTAAAATTATAAATCCATTAATTTATAGTAAGCCCACTAGTTATACTTAAAAGAAATAACATTAATGAATTCACACAAACCTCACAAACTTCATTAACGGCATCAGTGTCTATGACAGATGAATCTTGTTCCACAGGCGAAGGAAACAAATACGCTGGCAAGTCCCATTGAAACCATTCATGTTTCCTGAACATACAAATATATTCAAGTGTCAAGCAAATATAAAGGGTTTATATACTTTAAATAAAAAAACAAAAAAATTTCCAATCATCTAAGTGAAGAACTTATAAACTGTTATATTCTGTTTTTTACTACTTTTTATTCATGAAAACCCAAGCGAATAATATGAAATTTAAACCATATCTACTAATGTAATCTCTCTCCCTATTTTGACTGAGGAAGAGAAAAGAAGTTTGAGTTGTATTCCAGGATGTTCCTTGTTCTTTGAAAATGTATTAATTGTTCCAAGTACACTATGTCATTTGAAAAATTGATAAATTACATTTAAAAATAGGAACATCATGTGATTAATCAGAGTAAATAAAATGTTATGTTAATAAATAAGTATGAGTTGATTATTTAAATATTAGAACAACTCTCTTAGAGGAGGATATCTAACTCAAGAGGGTCAAACAATTTCTTGGCAAGGAAAAGAACAATGGTTGAAACCCCCTCCCCAGCCTTTGCCAAGCGACTATCTTACAGAAAACATTTTCTAATCTAAGGACATTTAGTAAGACAGGGGTGCAAAATATTTCCAAGCGCATTAAAAAAGGTTTAATGAAAATTTGAGGCAAAGAATAGTGCAATCATTGTGTTGAGGTTTTAAGTACATTCTGATATGATAGTTTCTCTGAGTGAAAAACAGTGGCTGACAACACTCAGCATTGATACTATCAGTAAATGTCTGTTTCTCCTTTGGCCCTTCAATTCAACTATATTATAATTTGTGTAGTTAAATGTTACACTAGCATGCCAATTATCTGATAACAAGCTTTGTAAAAATTAAAATTAAAAGTGTTGGCATAGACTTTATGAAAGTGAGACCATATGTCTATGT
Source organism: Timema californicum (assembly GCA_902141385.1). NCBI lineage: Eukaryota > Metazoa > Arthropoda > Insecta > Phasmatodea > Timematidae > Timema > Timema californicum. The sequence goes on along the minus strand of CABFOW010006510.1, from coordinate 8,899 downwards.
GTTATAGTGAGGCAGTAGTGAAGGCCTATGTAATATTTTTTTAGCACTGTGCATCTGACCAGGATTGAACCCGGATCTCTCTGTCTTCGGAATTCTAGTTCAACACGAGATCAGCGTGTTATACCACTTACGTAATTAATTGAATGATTAAATGTTTGTTTATATTTGAATTTTCCAAAATATGTATTAATAAGTCGTAATCCATCATGCATCCATAAAATGTTCAATGTTGTTATATTTTGTGCGGTATGTAGGGAAACCACCTTCCATTTAAGGGTCCTTCATCTTTAAATTTAAAAATGTTCAGATCTACATTATGATTTAGGGTGGTCCTTATAACTTTCTGGAAAATATTTTCTATCAAGCTGATAAGTAGTTTATTCGTTTAGTTTTAACCAATTGGAGTTATTATTATTATTATTATTATTATTAGCGCCGCGTCTTACTACCCGTTCGGGTTATACGCACTTACGCTAATGTGTAATGGTAGGGTGATTGTGAGATGAAATGAAGGACCTACAGTTTAACGTGGAATCCGAACCACGGTGGAGGCCTGGCATTCCCCACATTCACAAGATGTCTTGTCAGAGGTGAAGGAAGGGTTTG
>CABFOW010006509.1:0-29300 GCA_902141385.1 Timema californicum | reverse complement strand
GGGGGGGGGGGGAATAAAAAAAAACCATCACCATCTAAAGTGCAAAACTCCTCGTAAACATACAAAAAAAATTACCGGACGATTTCATTAGTATACTAGTGCAAAGCAATCATACATATTTCAAAAATCAGTTGTGATACAACAGAACCTGTTTCTGGATGCTACCGCCAAAGTGACAGACCATGGAATATTTACACACACACACACACACAGAGCCTCTCATCGTTCTACATGTCTAATTTTTATCACCAAAAAAAAGAAGTAAGGATTAAAAAATTAGATTTACTAAGGGAATGTATCTCAATTTTCCAGAGTTGGAATTGGAAAACGAGTTATGAAAATTTACCCAAAATATACCTTGCTGAGGGATCAATAACTTCCTATAAATATTATCAAAATTTATTTCTAAAATGGAAACTTGGATGTAATTATCTTGTGAACTGAAACCCCCAAAATTGTAATGAAGTGTAACAAATATTATATTTAACAAAATAAATTATACACGAGCTACCCGAAATGTATTTGGTATTTGTAAATGAAACGGTTAGTTAGACTGATCCATTCTTTGTACTATATAAAACGATTCAAATTAACCGGCTGCTAGAAGATTTATGGCGACTAAAAAGACTTACATAGGGGCTTGCGGGGCGAGCAACGACCGCCTCAATGCACCCAACATTTGCGAGAGTGAGAAAAAAGTCCATGGTGTATCCGCGTTTGCTATTCATGCGTATTTAGCTTAGAATTGCTCGTAGCTGAAAGTTCTGGCTTCAAATCTAACCCACGTGGACAGAGGGTGTGTTCTTGTATAGGAATAGCCTTATCTTAAAGATAGAAAAGTTAGCATATCTACTCTCACATATTTATACGCCGTAATAATCAAGTAGGTTTGCGTCAGGCCATTTTGCACCACCGTTTGTTAAACCAGACTTATTCATTCTGTGCCATGGGTGTGGATATCCCTGATAATAAGACGCGTAAATAGACAACAATGATAATGTAACTCGCGTGATTTGAAAAAAAAAGTGATTTGACCTATATTATAAGATAAATTATAAAATACGCTGCTACTTGTACAACAAGGCGGTCTTCATAGTCGTCGTACCGCAGCTTGAATGAATGAATAGACTCAGTGGACAGTTTGTGACCGCAAGGTGACACGGTGGTCTAGGGGGTAGGGGGTCAGACTCTAGAGCTGGGGGTCCGGGGTTCAATCCTCAATCCCGACCCCTTTTAAATGAATAAATTAATTTCAATGTCAGTTAGTCAGCCTTGGCCATCTTTAAAAAAGCCGCCCCATGCTAGTCCAGGGCTTGTACAAAAATGTATACAGTCTAATTTAAAATACTCAAAACACAAAGAGCGAAAGTATTCAAAGACGTCTGATAAAAGTAGAACATCGCTTAAAACATATAAATTTTGATAATCTTCCATAGTGTTCATTTCAAACTGACGAGTAGAAAATGTACCTTCATCTGCGTGGCGGGAGGGTTGGTTTGTGCGCTGCCCGTTTGCACCACCGTTCGCTAAACAATGCTTGTTCATTCTGTGCGCGTCCACTTGTGCACTATCATTTGCTATTCATTCAACGCCAAAGTGTACCAGTGGATGCCTGAACAGAGCAGCCACGTCCGCCCACGTCGGTAGCTAAAGGGTATCTAATATATAACGGTATTTACAAAGACCTGACATGGTTTGCGCATGCGTAAAGACCATTAAGGTATTTAGGTCATTACAGGTGGCATGCCTATTGAGAAGAGTATAAATAGTCCTCAAATCATTACATTCGGTCATTCACCGTGGACAGCTTCATTGATGTAAATGATGTAGGTTATGTTCCTCAATTACAAGGATGCGCGTGACGCGTTGCGCCCTAACCCTAACACGAGTGTGGCGGTGGCATGCTACACTACTGCTATGGCTAGGCTGCAACTATACAGCATCCTTGAACCATTGGGGGACCACGGTTTGTATCATGATACAGATAGCGTTCTATTCACTGAACGCCCCGGCGATTGGAGACCACCGACCTGAGACTCTTTAGGTGACCTCACTGATGAACTTCAGGATTACGGTCCGGAAAGCTAAATTAGTTCCTTTGTATCTGGCGGTCCCAAGAATTACGCGTACCGGGTTTGTGTTGGTGGCGATACTGCCAAAACAAAAACGGTTTTCAATGTTCGTGGGATCACCATAAACAATGGCAACTGGAACGATGTTAATTTTGACGTTTTAAAAGCAATGGTCATTGAACAGGCTGCGGAAACATACATACAGATACCGCACAAAATTGTAAGAAAAGGTCTTGCGACTGTATGTACCGTTTCACATAATAAAATCTACAGGCCCGTGTACACCAAACGTCGGATAACCTATGATTTTAGTACGTTGCCGTTTGGGTATCAGAGTCCTTGTAAACGCACTCGCCACGAATAAAAGGTGATCATTTAGACGGGCTGAATAATCATCTTTTTTCCCCCCCTCTAGACAGTTCCACTGATATACCATTTTTCAAAGATTTGAGTTTTTTTTTCATTTTTTTTTGCATGAAGAAAAGCATTTTTTATGTACCCGGGTTACGTTTTTATATATTTTTTTGCCAGTAAAATTATCCGCCTATCCGATTTTTTCTAGTCAATTAGTTGTTTGTATATATACTCTAATCCTAGTCAATTATAATAAACTATTTATATATATATATATTAAATTTATTCAAATATAATAAACTGTTTGTATATATATTTATTATATATTTGAATAGATTTAAAATCAACTGTTTGTATATATATATTTATTTTATTTTAATCTGAAAACCGTCTCTAAGTATATATCATATTTAGTACCGAGGCATCTATTCCCCCTATGTATAAATATATTTATATTGTAAATATTCACAGTGTATTTTTCACTGGGTGTAAATAAATATTGTAAAAACCTTCTATGTTTGTGTTAATAAATACATATTTTAAATATTTACAATATACTTTTCACTGTGTGTAAATAAATATTTTAAAAAACAGTTATGTTTGTGCTAATAAATATATATTGTAAATATTCACAGTATACTTTTCACTGTGTGTATACTTTTTTTCATGATTGTAAATAAATATTGTAAAAAATGTTATGTTTGTGTTTTAACGTCTACACCCGCGCCACCCTCCTATCCTATAAATACAAGCTCATATAAATTATTAGCTCAGTCTCAAACATTATGGACAAGTTGAAACATCCATTTTCGGCTATCATAAGCGGCCCTTCCGGCTGTGGAAAGTAAGATTTTGTATCAGACTTAATCCGTCACTGGGACACAATGTGTGACGAAAAAATTTTTAAAATCACATGGTATTATGCTTTATGGCCGCCGGGATTCGAACAAGACGGGGCAAGTCCCTGCGTCATATTCTGTAAGAATTTGCTGGTAATGGATGATATCTGTAATGACTCTCTACAGCTGATTATCCTGGACGACCTGATGCGTGAAGCCAACGAAGTGGTCTTTTCACCAAAGGATGCCACCATCAAAATATTAGCGTCATGTACCTTACACAAAATATATTCCACATGGGCAAGGGCCAAAGAGACATTTCCTTAAATGCACACTATATCGTGCTTTTTAAAAATTACAGGGATAAAGCTCAGATTAAACATTTTGCACATCAAATCTGTCCTGAAAATCTCCTTGTTTTACAAGAGGCTTACACTGATGCTACAAGTACTCCTCTTGGCTAAATATTATAAGATGTCATACAAGGTACACCAGAATGGTTCAGATATAGGACCTACACATATGTCGGGTGCTGGGTGTACCTACCACGCAAAAGATAAAAAAACAACGACACTTCCCGCAAAAGATTATATTGGTGTCCCCGGAAACATTAAACCGTTACGAACAACACCACCAACAATTGGCATCGGCAGAAAATCAAGTGGTCTCAGTGTTAGACAAGGAAATTGAAAAAAATCCTCGCTTATAAGCTTGACGACAAGTCTAAATGGACTTTATACCATCAATTGCTACAGCGCTATCTACAATTTAGTCAACACCCTTCACCATCTGAAAATACCAACACCCCTGAAGTGACTGTACTTCCCGTCCCAACTGTACTTAATCCTGTACCAGCACAGGCACGTAAAAAAGCTCAAATTTTACTAGAACATATCATTTCCCGAGGTGATATCTCTTGTGGCTCAAACGGAGAAGTGATTATTCAAGATATACCTCTCCGTGGATCCAATACTGTGGATATAGTCAACGATCTGGTCCGAGCAAGAATACACAGCAAACCGTCAGGGTGGCAAGAGTATCTCACTGCGCTGCAAAAAATAAACGTTCCGAAAGAGTTTATAGTAAATCCGAAACGTTTGGCACCCATTAGAGATCCGACGCCCGTACCACAACCACTTACACCGTCGCAACGCCCTAAGAAGAAGAAAATGAAGAGGGTAGGGTAGGGTAGGGTGTCAAGGCTAAAGGCGACAGAAAGAAAGTGTACGTACAGTGGAAAGGTTACCCCGCCAAGATTAATTCCTGAATTCCTGCCAGTTACGTCAGCGCACTACAATGAAGGACCAGTTTTACATCACTTTACCAAGTGACAGCTCTATGGGATATTTCCCGAAAAATACGCCCATGAATTTCACCACACAACTTCCTTACATCTTACACTCGAGGGCTGGTCGGAAGTCGCTCTGGCTGATTTTCTATATCCATGTTCTTTCACCACCGTACACGAGGGTCAAAATATTGTATGGTAAAATTGGGTGGACGCTAACGGCGTGTGAACAAATATTCAAGGATCATATCCCTGCTGGAAACTACAGCACTATCCATGAATTGATCAAAGCTCTAAACGAAGTAGAGGTGTTTAAACGGGATTACGGAGTTGTATTCAATTACACAAACCCCAACAAAAAAGTGGGCGTTATCTCTTCTTCAACAAATGTACAGCTGCTAACTCTATCAAGCCAACTAAGCCTAAAGCTCGGTTTATATCCTCAGAATAATCTGATCAAAAAACCAAAGTCACCGTACGCTGCAAACCTTCTACTAGGCCTGCCCTCGCTAATGTACATCTACAAAGATATCGTCAACCTCAGCCTGTGGGTGACATTGTGGCACCGTTGTTATTAATCGTTGGTATCAACAACGTAAACTATCTCTACGGCATACATAAGAGAGTTAGCTATGACCCGTTTCACTACAAGCCCGTGTTTAGAAGGGAAATTGAAAGCTTTGAAATCAATATAAGAACTGACACGGGTGAATCTGTACCATCCGAGTTTGGAAATAGTGTGCGTGAAACTTCATTTTCGGCGCTGCTCAACATGAACTGTCCCTACCAAAGATACTACGTCAACCAGGCTGGAACAGAAATATCTTTGATCTACCACGGTGTTCCCTTTAACGAGGGCATGGGATAAGAAGTTTTTAGAGGCCTTTTTAAAAGCGTCGTAACGTTGCTGAGAAGCGGCGCTAAGGCCAACGGAAAACAGGCGCTTCATACGGGTGTAGATGCGCTCTCCGACGTTGCCAATCAAAGGCGTCCTTTCAAAGAGGCCCTAAGGCATCGTGTCGGTGAGGCTAGAAATAACTGAAACGCAAGGCTTAACAGAAGATCAACATGCTGATGACCAGCTCAGGCTATAAAGGGTGGCGTAAGAAGCAACGACGTCAGTCTTCAGTCATCGCCTGACGTAAAAAGGTCAAGAAATAAGCTAAAGATATTTTCAGTTAAAATGTCGTTTCTACACCCCCAGTCCTGCGAGTGTGCCAGCAGTAACTCGATCTCTTTTCCGTGCCACCCACTCAAACCAGTCTTGAAAGTGGGCAATGGCTCCAGTACAAAACTGTCTCTTTCCTCACCAATGATTCACCCATTGAATTTACCGTTACTTGAAAAGGCGAGTTCTATATCGATCTTTCCCAAACTATGCTCTATCTCAGGGTGGCCATGATGAAACGCGACGGTGGCACTTTCACTGAGGTGGATCAGAGAGCTCCCGTCAACAACTGGTTGCATTCGCTATTCACACAGGTGAACGTGTTTTTCAACCAAAAACTAGTCTCACCGCCCAGCAACACGTATTCCTATAAAGCGTACATTGAGACGTTGCTTAATTACAACAGTGAAGCCAAAAGAACGCAATTGACTTGTGGTCTGTGGATAGAAGACAGTCCCCTAAACTTTGAGGAGGCTAACGCCAATAACAAGGGATTAGAGGCCCGTCTCAGTCTCGCCACAAAAAGTAAGATGGTTGATCTTTTGGGGTATCTACACGGTGACGTGTTTAACCAAGAGAAATATTTTTGAACGGCACCGAACTCAGAGTTAGGTTGGTCCGTTCCAGAGATGGGTTCAGACTTATAGTGGTCCCTGAACTCTCTCGTTTTAAGGTTCATATCTAGTGTGGCGTGTCAAAGTAGAACCTCATATACTGTTGGCACATGCCAAAGAATTAAACTTCAGTCCCGCAAAATATCCCATCACCCGTGTGGAAGTAAAAACACTCACTATTCCTACGGGCGTGCAAGTTAAATCACTGGACAACGTATTCACCGGACTGTTACCCAAATGATACATCGTGGGATTTGTATCAAACGCGGCGTTCAACGGAGACGACACCAAGAACCCGTTCAACTTTCAAAACTACGGCATAAAGCATTTCTCACTGTACGTGGACGGGGAACAATACCGTCGAAACCGTTACAAACCGATTTTTCAAACGGACACTATGTAATGTCCTACCACACGCTGTTTTCTGGAACGGGTATCCATTTCATGAACGAAGGTAGTGAGTGACAACACTCAAGTAGCCTTCCCCAAGGGATATCATCTCTTGGCTTTCGATCTCACCCCTATCTGTCAGCCCACATGACATCACATTGGAATTTGACGAGGCACGGTTCTCTGATCATCGAAGTGAACTTCACCAGAGCTCTCACACAAGCCGTCAATTGTATCGTGTACGGGGAGTTTGCCAACATTATCACCATTGAAAAGGACATAAACGTTGTGACTGATTATGAAAGTTAATATAAACGGATTCCCGTCCCTTACCCCCCTCATTTAAGCCATGGACGTCATTGTGGATTTCCAGAGATTCATCGGCGACAACCAAGAGTTTATCTTCAAGGAACTGAGTGTTTTATCTGTATGTGGCACATTACTTCAACATTGGGTGTTAAAACCCCATACACTATCGAGGAACTTTCCACCGATGCCGGAAACAAAGCCGACTATATAGTCAATAATCTGCACGGTATCACCTGAGATAGCGGTGATGTGGATTACAGCCTGCTTGAATCCCTCATCTCCCGTGCCACAACGCTTGCTGAAACTGTCTACTTCAAGGAGGCGGAAAATAAAATGTTTCTAGTCAAATACACGTCTACACCCGTCGTAGATCTGTACGACAGAGGATGTTCGTCACTGAAAACACTTAAATTGGGCCGCACCATGGTCATGGCACATAGTTCTGTATGGAATTTCTGTTCGGCCTCTATCGTCTGGGGACTTCGAGATTGGATGATTGAAGATGGCCCCACACACACCATAATACGTAATCTGAAAACCAGCCCGTGGTTCCGTTTTGTACGATCGGGTGTTTTCCCTGCTGATCAACTACCCGCAAGAATAGCTCGACCTGCCGCTCTAGTCATCAAAACCGATCCACACACCTAACCTGGGACGCATTGGGTCACCAATTTTATCAACAAGAACGGCGTGGGAGAATACTTTGACAGTTATGGTTTTCCACCTCGTATAACGTCACATCTGGCATTTATACGCAAAAACACTTTTCGCACGCCCCATAGCACACTACAATTTCAAATCATCTCATCAGATTTTAGCGGCGATTACTGTCTTAGGTACCTTCTCTATCGCACCCAGAACATCCCAATGAAAACTTTTCAAAGCCTATTTTCGCCCACCAATCATGCAGCCAACCAGGTGGTGAGATATTACAATAGGTTTTTCAAGACTGTAGGGGCATACCGCCCTTCAAGAGGCCGTTTCAAGGCGGCGTGCTCCTATAAAATGGGCGTCCCGACGGTGTGCCGTCCATAACCGCTAAACAGCATGGAAGGTCAAGACGTTTGCAGCAGCAAAGCAAAGCCGGTGAAGCCGCTCACCGTCACCAATATTTTCAACACATTGTTCCCGCTGGATGGAGTCAACGCCAAGCGGGTCATTGTCAGCATGAGTGTCAAGAACAACTTTATGCCCTATGTTCAGCTAGAAAAATGCGGAGGAAATTACGCCGTGATTAATCGTTCAGAGTAGCAAGAACTGAGCAGCTACAAGTCTGTAATATCAAAGTTTTTCAGCAACACGCAGCCTCCTCAGAAGATTAATCTGACTAATCATGAAATCTCTCTGAGACGCATGTGCGGTGACCGTATGGTCGTAATTAACGATAAACACAACGCCGGACTCAAGCTGGTCACCATTATATCAACGATTTGATAAACACACTCCTCGTGGATGTATGCGACACGCTAACAGAATCAGCGGAAGTCGTAAACCTAGAACAACCTACAGTGGAAACGCCCATCAAAAACCTGGATCTTATCAGTGCTACCTAGTATACACTTAAAGTCGTTGGTTTGGACTATTACATGTTGGATTGTGAACTAAAAACTATTTTACTAACGTATCTAAAAGACACTGTAGAAAATCGTATGAACGAATATATTCTTGTAAAAATGTATAATTGTGATATTTAATAAATAAATATATATTTGTAATATCTGTGTTTTATTCGCTTTTTGTCCCTTACGAGTCCCATATTGTCTTGTCTGTCCACCAACCTGGCGCCAGGGAAAACCCGTTGCCAGGGTCAATGACCTCAATATCTATTCTTGTCTCAACTCGTCTTGCAGGGCCGACATACTGGCGCCAGGGAAGACCAAGGTTGCAGAGGTCACGATATATTCTTGTCCTGACTTGTCGTGTCGATCCGCCAGACTAGCGCCAGGTTTGCGACACATACCTCTAAGGAGGAAGGGGTCTCAAGGCAGGGTAACCATTTATCACACTCTATCCCCGACAGCCATAGCGCGAGGTTCGTGCTGCTTGTTCCGGGACATAGCCTTGTAACAGAAGAGCCAATGTTCATTCTACCCCCGACAGCCATAGCGTGAGGCTCTAATAAACTACAACGCCCTGATCAATGAATAAAAACTCAAACACCTCTATCCTACCAATTAATTAATTAACAATAATCAATTAACAATAATTAATTAACAATCATTAATAATTAATCATCAAGAACCAACATGTCCTGGGTTGGTAGGCGAGAGGGGGTGGTAGGCGAGGGTGCTGTAAGGGAGGGTTGTAGGGAGGACGTAATTAGCAATGAGGTCAGGAGGAGGGTAGGAGGAGGAGGAGGGGAGGGGAGGGTTAGGAGGAGGGGGAAGGAGGTTTTATTTATAGAAGCTAATCAGAGAGCGAGGTGGCATGGTCACGTGACCATTTTCGGCCAATGAGAGCTCTGTACTATCAGGGCCACCGGGCTACTCTTGGTTGCTCTTACTTGGGTAGTTAAGTAGCTATTTCAGGGATAACTTAGAAATTTCTATATATATATGTATATATATATATTTAACAATAATCAATTAACAATAATTAATTAACAATCATTAATAATTAATCATCAAGAACCAACATGTCCTGGGTTGGTAGGCGAGAGGGGGTGGTAGGCGAGGGTGCTGTAAGGGAGGGTTGTAGGGAGGACGTAATTAGCAATGAGGTCAGGAGGAGGGTAGGAGGAGGAGGAGGGGAGGGGAGGGTTAGGAGGAGGGGGAAGGAGGTTTTATTTATAGAAGCTAATCAGAGAGCGAGGTGGCATGGTCACGTGACCATTTTCGGCCAATGAGAGCTCTGTACTATCAGGGCCACCGGGCTACTCTTGGTTGCTCTTACTTGGGTAGTTAAGTAGCTATTTCAGGGATAACTTAGAAATTTCTATATATATATGTATATATATATATATATATATTCCTCCGTCCTATATAGGTTATCCGTATATTTTCTTATACTAATGAGATAGGAATGATTAAATCAGTATTTTGAGGAAACGTAACAAAATTTGCGTTAAGAGAGGATGGAAAATTATTTATTGAAAAAACCCTTAAATGAGATTCAAGCCTCGATCCTCCCCATTAAAGCTAATACTGACCAGATGATACAGACCCCTTACTCTGCGTGTCCATATTTGCGTGGAGTGAGAATGGGAAACAATTTAAAAAATAAGCTCTAAGAATACACGAACTGGTTTAAATACCTATTTCTCTCAATCAATGGCAGGCCTGAGTAAATGAGACTGACGCCTTAATCCGTGAGTTCACTGACGTGGGTGGCCAGTGACTTTAATGCCCGGATAGAACAGAACCAGACTTAATTCAAAAGGAACTTTCTTTGATTTTTCTCTAAGGATAAAATGTTTAGACTAAACTGCCCCCATATCTTTATTTTATTTTTATTTTAGGCTTATACTCAAAAAGGGTACGTGTTCTTCTTAGACTTTGACATGGAGGGTCGATGATCACATCTTACTCATTACCTTCAAACCAATTGTTTTTCGTCCCTTGAACGTAGATAAGCTTATACACTCAATACATTAAATTTAGACTCTAGAGATCAAATAAATTTGGAAAGTGATATATCAAAAGTACGAATATTAAACATCAAAATAAATAAGGCAAATATTAAATATTTAGGCATATATATATTTATCACGATATATCTTGTAACCATATTAAATGTTACATTTTCTAGATTGAAAGTGAATACAATATTTCTCTTTGATTAAACCCCTCTATGGCATACAAATACCAACATATTTTTAAAGTTAATGTACTCTTCATTTACTTACAATTTTATATTTTGGATTTAAACGGTTATTATCTTACCTACCCAGTAATTTCACATACATATAATATTTCCCAAACACAGTTTAGAAACTGCGTTTCATTTGACAAACCAGATTATAAATTTTGCATTCATGTTTTGATCAGATAATTGAGTTCAGAGCGGGTCGAGACCCAGAGGTCAAATGTTTGTATAGAAAAGTTGTATACATTTGGAGTGCCATTAATTAGGGAAAGGAATGACACATTTGTTACTCAACTGGTTTATTGATACTCATTCATAACCGAGCATAACGGTAGGAATGCAGATAATGACGATGATTATTTTAGGTCCATTCAGAACAACTCACGACCGTAAACTTAACATAATGGTAGTGATTCGACTTTAATTAAAACGATCGTATGTCCACATATACATAATTAAATAGCAGGGAGTGTTACTAGTTTTGTGGACTGATTATCTTATGTTGTGAATAGTATTTTAATTTTGGTTGATTAATTAAAATATGTGTCACTACAATAAGGGTAGACCATTAGTTCCAAATTATTTTAGAATTAATCTTAAAGGCTTTGATTTGTGGTATGGTTATTATACAATGAAATAACGTTTTCCTAAGTTAAAAATCGAAGCGTTAAGGGGGGACTGTAGGTAACATATGTCAAACGAAGAGTTTTTGCAGTTTTTAGTGATTTTTTTTTTACAAATTAAACATAATTTTGCTTCAATATAAATATAGTTTAATTTTCTTCAAATGATGATATCATTAGTTTATGAATATCTGTAAAGAGTGTCTTGGTATTTAATGACAACTTTTTCTTTTCTTTAAAAAGTTTTGTCATCTAATGACGCTATGCTTATGCCAGATGTTCAAAATTCGTTGACATCACCGCTTGAAGAAAATTAAACTCTTTTTTTCTACTGAGAAATTATTTATTTTATTGTTTGTCTAAAAAAATTTGTAAAACACTGTTCTTAGATCATGTTCATCTCATCTCATCAGCATCATTGGGCACGGGGACAAAATGTCTGGTTTGCCAGGCCAGGGATCTAATCCTGAACAGGTATATTGAAGGTGATTATACCCATCTCCCCAACTCATACGCCTTTACTCTAAGTTCTATTTTTCACACCCCTTATCCCATTGGTGTAATTTTAAAATGTGTATAACTTTTAAGGTAGTAAGACACTGAAAGAGCTACAACGAAGCAATTTTGTATAAACAAATTTGCACATGTCAAGAGAAACTAATTAGAGTTTTTGCATACAAGTAGGTTCAACATTGTAGAGTTAAGGATCTTTAACCTTTTTTTTTTCCATGTGAGTATAAAACAAATACTGTGACGGCCATGTTTGTTTTAGCGTGTCCGCCCCTCATTACTTTTGAATTAATTGACCAAACTTGGAACAAGCACACACAGCGACCATAAAGTTTGATTTTGTAACTTCCTCCAGACCACCATTTTAAGGTCCGGGTGTAGACATTTCAACATGAATATCAGATATGTTTGGCTATAAAATAAAACCAATGGACACTTTCAACACATTACCTTTCAAACTATATTATTAAAATTTAAAATTATTCCTGTGTTATGTGCTATTATGTGCAAATAGATGAAAACAATAATAATTCTAACCAAATGTATTAAAATTACTTTCAAGCCCAAAATATTAGGGTTTTTCTTTGGGGGGGGGAGGTGGAGTCTAAATAAGTATGTTAAATATTAGGGTTTTTCTTTGGGGGGGGGGAGGTGGAGTCTAAATAAGTATGTATCGTTCATTTTGAAGCAATCCAATAGTAACATTGTGAACCGATAAGATTATGTGCTTTGCATTTATTTCAAGACATATTATTCTAACTTCAATTTTTTATTTTATAAAGTAATATTTTTCAACTCGGTAATCTTGTTGTAAAGTGCTCCCCACAGGATCCTATCTACTTTTGTTGAAACCTGGTTAAAGCCAAAGCATTTGTTTTAGTGATAGAACTCCGTAGCACAACTTCCTTTGGAGAGAGAGTAAGGCCATCTGTCCCAGGTCGATTGTGGCTTGTAAAAGAACCCGGAAAGGTATGGGAAGGTGTATTTCAAGTAAAATTTGGTAGACTCGTCTGCACTCGAACATAGAAACTACGCTTGGAAGGAAAGGGAAGCCCCCTCACTTCCTAAACTGCCCTAGTAGATGCATGCCTGGATTAACACTTTAGGGGCCCTGTGCAAAGTATAACTTGGGGCCCTGGGCCAAGTAGAGCTTGGGGCCCTGTGCCAAGTAGAGCTTGGGGCCCTGGGCCAAGTATAGCTTGGGGCCCTGGGCCAAGTATAACTTGGAGCCCTCGGCCAAGTAGAGCTTGGGGACCTGTGCAAAGTATAACTTGGGGCCCTGGGCCAAGTATAACTTGGAGCCCTCGGCCAAGTAGAGCTTGGGGCCCTGGGCCAAGTAGAGCTTGGGGCCCTGGTCCAAGTAGAGCTTGGGGCCCTGGTCCAAGTAGAGCTTGGGGCCCTGTGCAAAGTATAACTTGGGGCCCTGGGCCAAGTATAACTTGGAGCCCTGGGCCAAGTAGAGCTTGGGGCCCTGTGCAAAGTATAACTTGGGGCCCTGGTCCAAGTAGAGCTTGGGGCCCTGGGCCAAGTATAACTTGGGGCCCTGTGCAAAGTAGAGCTTGGGGCCCTGTGCAAAGTATAACTTGGGGCCCTGTGCCAAGTAGAGCTTGGGGCCCTGTGCAAAGTATAACTTGGGGCCCTGTGCTAAATAGAACTTGGGGCCCTGTGCAAAGTATAACTTGGGGCCCTGGGCCAAGTATAGCTTGGAGCCTTGTGCCAAGTAGAGTTGGGGGCCCTGTGCTAAATAGAACTTGGGGCCCTAGGCCAAGTATAACTGGGGGCCCTGTGCCAGGTAGAGCTGGGGGCCCTGTGCTAAATAGAACTTGGGGCCCTGTGCCAACTAGAACTGGTTGACCTTAGAAGTTAGTTCCTCAATGAATTATTAAAAATTCTATATATTATATATCATAAATGGATAATTCTATTTATTTAGAAACAAAGTTAGAAGATCTTGGTGAGTACTGTGCATTTTGTTACTAAGATATTATTATTTAATACCATAGTAGCTGGTAAACTATAGTCTATTATATACTGAGTGGTCTATAGTAATGTAAATTAATACTTTATAAAATAATAATACAGGACATTATAATATATAATTAGTATAAGTATAGAAAAAATAATTTTATTATTTAAACTTTTTTCTGCATTTTTCTAACGTCAAATTTATTAGCTCTTCGAATAATTTTACTATTTTACCTCAGAAATAATTATCATTAGAAAATCAATATTTACTTTTCTGTTAAAAGTCAACGGTACCGTCTGCATAAATGTAGTGTTTGGGGTTCACCAAAATCAAATGTTGGGTTTATTTTTATTCATAGACTGTTGGACTCCACGTAATACCGGGCTACCAGCACACTTCAATTAGGGAATTTCTAAATTAGTTTGGGATACATTTTACGAAAAACATAAAAATATTGAAATAAGTATAAATTATTACTATCACAAAATATATATGAACATTCAAAGTTATTTGTTTGCCAGGTGGGCGTGGCACACTTGGTACATGCCTTAATCTGGGCCTGAGTAGATGGAACAAGTACCAGATAGTGCAGGCATCACTAACCAGCTGAAAGTATTAGTGTGTGCCCTGATCTGAATGGTTTGGAAGTTCATACATGTGTATAACCCGAACGGGTAGTAAGACGCGGTGCTAATAATAATAATAATAATAAGTTCATACAACCAACTTTCGAGTTGAAAATTCATCATCAGCATCATAACCATCAATATAATTTGATATTTGTTAAATTGGAAGAACATTAGAATACAATTCTACAGGTCTACCGTCTGTAAATATCACTTTCCATTCAGGTTATAGCGCTACGTGATCTTCACTATTGTTGGATTCTAGCACGAAGGAACTTTTAGAAAATACAAAAATGTATTAAATTCAAAATTGATAACGTTTCACTATGTTATTATAATCAATTACAATGACATTTAAATATCACATGACCTGACTTTTAAATATAGTCCCTATAATTGTTTTATATATTTTCATAGCTTTATTTAGGTCTAAATAACAGTATATACAATTTCAATTTAAAAGGTTTGTTTGTGGCCAATATTGATAACATTTAACCATATTGTCAAGGCCGTAGCCAGGGGGGGTTTGGGGGGTTCAAACCCCCCGCGAAATTTTATGAACAAAATATATATAGCTTTATTTATGGTTCAAACTATATAAAAATTAAAATACAAATACAAATTAGGCGGCTGTGCTATTATAAAAAGCACTTCAAAGAGCTTCTAGAGGTGTTAAATATTTAGAAATTTTCCTAGCGTTCGGCATTTTGGAGGTTATTTTACCATAAAAAAACCTCACAGAGCTTCAAAAAGTGTTTAATAGTTAGAAAATTTCCTACCCTTCGGCAGCTAGGGGGTTATTTTATCATTAAAAAAAACACTTCAGAGAGCTTCTAGAACCATTTGTGATTTATAATGTTTTTTATCTTCCAGCTCACCAAACCCCCCCTGAAATTATTCGCTGGCTACGGCCTTGCATTATTGTTTGTGTTATAACTATTAGTAATATCTATCAAAAGGGACAGATGCAAATAGCATGACGTGATTTATGAATATATAAAAATGGTATAACTCGTAGTAACTTTTGTAGCTCTCACATTCTAGGTGTCGAGAGAGAGAAAAAAAGTAAGAATACAGATTTTATTTTTGTGTTAAATTTGATAAATGTTGTACTTTTTTTAACTAAAATAACATTAATAAATCAGTTCATAATACTATTATTGGTGTAGTGTATAAAAATAAAAGTAAACATTTGCATAGATATATATATATTATTATTACGATAAAATAGTCTAGGTTTCATTTTTTTTAAATGTTTTTCCAAACTCACTATATTATATGTTAATATTTCTTGAAACACCCTTTAATGACCCTTAAAGATACCACGTTTTTTTAGAACGGATCTCAGCTTTAGATCCTCTTTACCTCACAATCCGGCTTGCGCAACTGACCAGATAGTAATTGTATGAATTAACATCAAATTATAGTTCAGTTATAAAATATAATTCAATATCATGACACATAATGAGTTGTTATATTTCCCTTTAAAATCATCACAATATAATTATCTAGTAATTAATAATGATCCACCTCGGTGGCCATGTGGTCTAAGGCGCTACTCTCGTAGTAGACTATACTGCGAATGACCGGGAGATCGAAGTTCGCATCTCAGTTGAGTGTATTTAAGGTGTTTTTTTCGATAGTGGGTTTCCACTATATCTTTACGCAAATTCGAGTACTCTTCCTTTAAATATAACATCCCTGATTTTTAAAACCATTAAAATAATTAGTATATAAGTGTATATAGCCTGAGCGGTTGGTAAGACGCGGTGCTAGAATAAATATTAATGCTTGTGACAACGAATATTAAAATGTTGTGAGCTGTCGCCTTTGTGTGATATTGTCTCCTTTGTGTGATATTGTATCCTTTGACTATCGTTTATTTAGATGAATCAATATAATAATTAATAATTTTTCCTTAAAACAAAGTTTTCTAAACGTATTTAGTAACCATTCAACCTTCTCCAGCACATTTGTGGGGGGAATTAAAATGCTATCTACAGCTAAACAGCACCAGTGAGCATATGCTATAGATACCAAACCCATTTAGTTTGGTTTGCCGGTGACGGAAAAGCTGGTGTTTTGATCCTTGATGGGTGTAGGGAGGGTGAGTTTTACTATAATGGTTTTCAACCCTCCCTCCACGCACATTTGAGTTAATTCCCTCCATTATTATACCTTACTCCTTCTGACCACCTTAGTGATTTCAATACTGTGAGTGTAAACTAGAACTGGTATTAGAGTGTTTATAAGAGGGTGGTCCGTGGGTCACTGGTGTCCCGCGGTGGGCCATCAAGTGGTCAGCAAGATATCAAGGAGATGTTTATCACCTGTAACACAAACATTTGAAGTGTAAAAGCTAAAATATGAAATATCCATTCCAAGCTGTATTCATTTTCTCAGTAGACACAAGTCATATGGAAAAGGAAAACTGTAATGACATTAAACCTACAAATCTGAACCATTATTTATATAAAAAAAAAAAGGTTTAACTTCCCCTCCGAAGGAAGTTGTGCTACATATTTTAACCGCCCAAGAAAAACCTGTCGAACTCAGCTGGGTCTTAACCCAATATCATCGGGTACTGAAGCAAGCATTACCCCAAGAATACCAAATTTGACTTCAATGTAATTGTATGATAACTTTGTTCAACCTTTAATTAAACAAATTAATATTTGTTTTCATTTACGGTTGTAAAGTAGAATTGCCTAAAAATAATGTTTCTTCTGTAAAGTTTTAAAATACACAAACTAATCCTCCTCCCCTGTGGTCCCCTCGTGAAAATAACGTAAACTTGTTCGTCTTTCATCACCAAAACTGTGGTAATGAGAACGTGGGGATAAAATTAATTATTAATGGAGGACTATTTTTATATTTGACAACTTGTATAATATTTATTTCTAATGTAATAATATAGAGTATTATGGTTTTACTAAGGGGGCTTTTTGTATAGCAAAAAATCGTTATTAGACAAAATGCAGAAGTTATTTCACTCCAGTAGTTTTCATTAGTTAAATTTTCTACATAATAATCTCAACAATTCCTAATTATTATTTTTTTCCGGCAGAGTAGAATATGACTACAACATTTTCCTTTCATTTAAAGAGTTGATGTTTTAATGCCACTATTCTTATAGATATTATTCAAGAACTGTTGAAATAGCATTGTTTAGAAGATTAAACTTAACATCATCATCATCATTCAACGTTTCCGCCTCTGTAGGTCGTCTGGCACAGCCTCTTTCATACTTGTCGACCTTTCCAAACTTCTCCCTCTGTCACTTGTCTCCTGTCCACTCCTGCTCTTCCATTCCTGTTTATCTCTCCAAACTTCTCCCTCTGTTACTTGTCTCCTGTCTACTCCTGCTCTTCCATTCCTGTTTATCTCTCCAAACTTCTCCCTCTGTCACTTGTCTCTTGTCCACTCCTGCTTTTCATTCCTGTTTATCTCTCCAAACTTCTCCCTCTGTCACTTGTCTCCTGTCTACTCCTGCTCTTCCATTCCTGTTTATCTCTCCAAACTTCTTCCTCTGTCACTTGTCTCCAGTCCACTCCTGCTCTTTCATTCCTGTTTATCTCTCCAAACTTCTCCCTCTGTCACTTGTCTCCTGTCCACTCCTGCTCTTTCATTCCTGTTTATCTCTCCAAACTTCTACCTCTGTCACTTGTCTCCTGTCCACTCCTGCTCTTTCATTCCTGTTTATCTCTCCAAACTTCTCCCTCTGTCACTTGTCTCCTGTCTACTCCTGTTTATCTCTCCAAACTTCTCCCTCTGTCACTTGTCTCCTGTCCACTCCTGCTCTTCCATTCCTGTTTATCTCTCCAAACTTCTCCCTCTGTCACTTGTCTCCTGTCCACTCCTGCTCTTCCATTCCTGTTTATCTCTCCAAACTTCTCCCTCTGTCACTTGTATCCTGTCCACTCCTGGTCTTCCATTCCTGTTTATCTCTCCAAACTTCTTCCCCTGTCACTTGTATCCTGTCTACTCCTGCTCTTTCATTCCTGTTTATCTCTCCAAACTTCTCCCTCTGTCACTTGTCTCCTGTCCACTCCTGGTCTTCCATTCCTGTTTATCTCTCCAAACTTCTCCCTCTGTCACTTGTCTCCTGTCCACTCCTGCTCTTCCATTCCTGTTTATCTCTCCAAACTTCTTCCTCTGTCACTTGTCTCCAGTCCACTACTTAATCCTCCACGTCCTTCTGCGCTTGGTAAATCCATCTTGCCAGTAGTCTTCCAATAGGTCTTAACATATCCACTAGAAATATATTGTATTAATTTTGGCCATAAACATTTTCGGCCATGACAACTATAAAAATGCAAATCTTAAATCATGTTTCCTTCCATCCTACCTTAATAAAGTTTCTTTATTGATAATTTATATAAAGGAAGCTGCTTCGGTAAGCGAGAAACAGTCAAGTACACGTTCAGCTCTAACACTAATTTAATTCTACGATACGTTATTTCAAAATAAAGCTCACGCCAAAAGTAAGTCAAAAGATTCCAACAAACCTCTTTTTACCTTACAACCCTAAGTATATCTTCTTAATATATTTTTTAAATGTGTGTAAACGTGTCATTATCTTAAACTCAACAACTTTTTAAGCATATTTTAAAGGCTGTGAGATAAGGCTTGTAAAAGATTTAGCCTTTGTCTAAAAATACAATCATACATAGATAGACTCACAAAAGAAATTAATAAGATTTTTGACCTTGAGATAAGAAGTTGTGTGGTTTTATTCTCCCTCTTTTTTAGTGGCATGACAATGGATGGTTGTAGGGTAAGGGCTAAAGGATGTATAATCTGAGATATAATAGAGAAGTAGTTCAGAAAAAGACACAGGCCATTGTGTTTTAAGCGGCCGTTTGGGCCAAACAGCGATTGTAACTTTCTCTCTGCCTGCCCTAATGCAGCTATCAGGGATATTTACTGTTACAATGCAACTTTGAAGTACATAACTCATACAAATTACTGTAGATAAACCAAATTGACACTAGTTTTTAAAAGTAGAGAAATGTCATAGGCTTGCGTGGTTTTTGTTTTTCTCTCTAGAAGAGCTGTTTCAGAATAGAATTCCTACGGGACAAGAGAAAGTTATTTTGATTGATTTACGATAAGGATCCAAGTCTGCTGTGTTAGTTTACAAGCCTTAGTGATCCAACAGCGAGCATTCAAACCAGGGCAAGAAGGGAAGTATATAAATAGTATATTGCACAGCCAGGGCAAGAAGGGAAGTATATAAACAATATATTGCGCAGCCAGGGCAAGAAGGGAAGTATATAAATAGTATATTGCGCAGCCAGGGCAAGAAGGGAAGTATATAAATAGTATATTGCGCAGCCAGGGCAAGAAGGGAAGTATATAAATAGTATATTGCGCAGCCAGGGCAAGAAGGGAAGTATATAAATAGTATATTGCGCAGCCAGGGCAAGAAGGGAAGTATATAAATAGTATATTGCGCAGCCAGGGCAAGAAGGGAAGTATATAAATAGTATATTGCGCAGCCAGGGCAAGAAGGGAAGTATATAAATAGTATATTGCGCAGCCAGGGCAAGAAGGGAAGTATATAAATAGTATATTGCGCAGCCAGGGCAAGAAGGGAAGTATATAAATAGTATATTGCGCAGCCAGGGCAAGAAGGGAAGTATATAAATAGTATATTGCGCAGCCAGGGCAAGAAGGGAAGTATATAAATAGTATATAGCGCAGCCAGGGCAAGAAGGGAAGTATATAAATAGTATATTGCGCAGCCAGGGCAAGAAGGGAAGTATATAAATAGTATATAGCGCGCCTGGGATACATCGCTCGTAGCCCAGTTTGTGGAAATACTAGCCAGTACTAATGTACCGTTGTCCAGAACTTAATACTAACTAACCAAACCCATGTGACCGTAGGGGTAA
This sequence comes from Timema californicum, assembly GCA_902141385.1. Lineage (NCBI taxonomy): Eukaryota > Metazoa > Arthropoda > Insecta > Phasmatodea > Timematidae > Timema > Timema californicum. The sequence continues at coordinate 8,840 of CABFOW010006509.1, read as the reverse complement.
TCCGCTTTTCGGGGGAAAATACCGAAGGTATCGGCCGGGAATGGGACCCGGGACCCCTAGTCTCGCAGCCAGGTGTAGTGACGCCACGTGGCTGGTGGATAAACCTTCATTCCCGCGAATCAACAGCGCTGCAACCTCTCCTCGCCGACAACCCCACCGGACATAAGGTCTTCCTGAGAAGAGTAGGACCATTGACCGCCATGTTTTAAGGACTCACGCTGGGTTAAGGTTACATTTGAGAATCGTGAGTGGGAAAGAATGAAAGATATACATTTCTTTTTTAAAGAGGGCCAAGATTTTAGTTTATTACTCAATGTTGGCATAAACGAGCTTTTTTTTCCCTTTTTTTAGTCTCCTTCAGCGTCAACTTTCCAGTGGAGTCATTGATCATCTGATTGTACTGCGACTCAAGTGAGCCATATGTGTCGGTGCGGTCAGTGAGTGTGTGAATGAGAATGTGGGAAAAACGCTAGGGCCACTTTCCATGTGTGTAGGTACTATCTACCTCCCACGCGAGACCTGCTTTCACGACACAAGTTTTATTGCTTGGATCTACGTTTTAATGCGGAGATATATTTTTTAGCTTAATTTGGAAGATATTTCAAAAACTGGCCTTGTGGGTAAGTTTAATATGATATCTTGTATAAAGTGATTTTTTTCCCCCGAGTGTTTTAAATAATGAACTAAAATGTATTGAAAAAAAGATTGACTTTCAGGAAGATCTCTATTAAGCTTTTTTTTAATAATATAAATTTCAAGAATCTGTAGAATTTTCGAAAAATAAATGTCAATAGAAAATCATCTTAGGGTACAAACTACGGTCCATTTCTTATAGAAAGAACAATACCGGGCAGGTGTAAATGTTACTAGATATTCATGTTATTCACACGTAAAGAAGTATGATCTGTAATTATCACTTGTGAAAGATATCAAAACCTATCAAATAATTTTAGTAAAGTGTCATTAATGGGGACCGCTAAAAATAGATTTGTATTTTCTAAAAGATTATACCAAAAATGTCTAGCTTTAATTTGTTTTGATGACGTAGGAATATTCATTTTTTTAAATTAATTAATAATGTAAAAATCTGTAGCACCGTGTCTCTCTACCCAATAATGTATATGCAGTAATTAAAATAATATTATAGTGATGCTAAGGATATAATCAAGAGAAAATGTACCTGTGAGAGGGTGGATGGAGAGTGGCAAACCATTTAGGTAAAAAACATTTGCATTACACCCAACCTGTATTCGAACTAGTCTAAACGAGCTCGACATTCAGACCTCTTAACCACCAGCCATTGCGAGTTAATGGTTTGAATGGATTAGATAGCCAAGCTATTGTATCGGTTATTTAGGGCTATAGCAGAATATAAATATTATATTCTTTAAATTGAAAAATTATAACTGGACATGGGAGTCGAACCGTGGACCTTTGGCTTAGTACACCAATGCTCTAACAAATTATCTATTCAGGAGTCTTACTGTATCCGATGTCATTCTTCACTCGAACCCTGGGTACGAGACGACCACTGGATAGCTCAGTGGTAAGGGTATAGGCGTACTAAGCTGGAGGTACCTCGTTGAATTCCCGTGCCCCGGTGTCATTTTTCAATTTAAAATAAATAGTAGTTTAATCTTTTAACAGGAAACTAGTTATAGTATGTGTACACTACAATTAATTACACGAATATTAAATAGTTAATATCACTTGGTGAATAGTAAATATCACTTGGTGAATAGTTAATCGCAGAATTTCACGGGCACATGATCTTAATAAAGAGAGCAATCCCAGTGAAGTCCCGCTAGATTCTCGTTGAGATTTCATGGTTTGGGTCCTGCTATTAGGAGCGTTCCCTTGACTGAGTAATTAGTTAGATAAGATATAGTTCTAGTCAGTCTAGTGGATCCTGGCTTGGCAAAAGGACATGTTCATTATCAACATCTAAAAATAAAAAACTTTCAAGTAAGAGATAAATGAGCACAAATTTCAGCTTGATATATTTCAATATGAGTGTGTGCTCTACAGAAAAATGAGCACAGTTTTCAATTTGATACATTGCAATATGAGTATGTGCTCCACAGAAAAATGAGCACAGTTTTCAACTTGATACATTGCAATATGAGTGTGTGCTCTACAGAAAAATGAGTACAGTTTTCAATTTGATACGTTGCAATATGAGTGTGTGTGCTCTACAGAAAAATGAGTACAGTTTTCAATTTGATACGTTGCAATATGAGTGTGTGCTCTACAGAAAAATGAGCACAGTTTTCAAATTGATACATTGCAATATGAGTGTGTGCTCCACAGAAAAATTAGCACAGTTTTCAATTTGATATATTGCAATATTAGTGTGTGCTCCACAGAAAAATGAGGACAGTTTTCAATGTGATATATGCAATATGAGTGTGTGCTCCATAGAAAAATGAGCACAGTTTTCAATTTGATATATTGCAATATGAGTGTGTGCTCCACAGAAAAATGATCCTAGTTTTCAACTTGATACATTGCAATATGAGTGTGTGCTCCACAGAAAAATGAGCACAGTTTTCAAGTTGATACATTGCAATATGAGTGTGTGCTCCACAGAAAAATGAGCCTAGTTTTCAACTTGATACATTGCAGTATGAGTGTGTGCTCCACAGAAAAATGAGCACAGTTTTCAAGTTGATACATTGCAATATGATTGTGTGCTCTACAGAAAAATGAGCCTAGTCTTCAACTTGATACATTGCAGTATGAGTGTGTGCTCCACAGAAAAATGAGCACGGTTTTCAATTTGATACATTGCAATATGAGTGTGTGCTCCACAGAAAAATGAGCACAGTTTTCAATTTGATACATTGCAATATTAGTGTGTGCTCTACAGAAAAATGAGTACAGTTTTCAAATTGATACATTGCAATATGAGTGTGTGCTCCACAGAAAAATGAGCACAGTTTTCAATTTGATATATTGCAATATGAGTGTGTGCTCCACAGAAAAATGATCCTAGTTTTCAACTTGATACATTGCAATATGAGTGTGTGCTCCACAGAAAAATGAGCACAGTTTTCAATTTGATACATTGCAATATGAGTGTGTGCTCCACAGAAAAATGAGCACAGTTTTCAACTTGATACATTGCAATATGAGTGTGTGCTCCACAGAATAATGAGCACAGTTTTCAAGTTGATACATTGCAATATGAGTGTGTGCTCCACAGAAAAATGAGCATAGTTTTCAATTTGATACATTGCAATATGAGTGTGTGCTCCACAGAAAAATGAGCACGGTTTTCAATTTGATACATTGCAATATGATTGTTTGCTCTACAGAAAAATGAGCACAGTTTTCAATTTGATACATTGCAATATGAGTGTGTGCTCCACAGAAAAATCATGTTCAGATCCAAATGGTGATATTTTTATAAATATTTATCTCAATATTCTGGTTGTAAATGATTTAATAAGGCTAGCAACATTTTTTTAATCCACCCGAACTGGCGTACAGATGGACAAAGGTGTCAGCCTCAACCTTGGATTTAGGTGTATTGAGGGTGATTTTAGTAAATTAATTCTTAACATTGTTCCATGAAAATAAGAAAAGTATCCCTTTCAGTCTTAATTTTCACATCCCTACCCTATTAATAGATTCGAAGTTTACTCCAGACCTTCCCCCCTTCTTTCACCTCCGTGATTAGGAACCCAGTATCTTCCGAGAATTACAGCTTAAACGTGAGATATTCAACCACGCAATCACTGATGTAAGCTATTTTTTAATTATATAATAATATAACATGAGCATTTACATTTGTATTAATTAATTTATTAAATATTTAAGTTTAACAACTTGTTTATCAATAGCTAAGTTTGAAGAATAGGGATAAGTTATATATTAAGTGCACCTGCATTAGCAAGGAGGATAGTAGGATCGTACAACTGAGTCACGTGGGCAAACTACACTAGATTAAAGATGAAACCTTTCCAGTGAATTTTCTATTTGAGAATTATCCAAGAAGGGTTTGGGTGAGTCTGCACCTAGAGCTCATTACATGAATACATAAAGCTATCAAATAGTGTTTTGGTGGACGAGGGGGGTAGAGGGAAAATATTGTTTGAAAAGACAACCTTAACATTATTTTAAATATCTTATTGATGATTACTGAAAATAAAATCCAAACAAATAATCGCAATTAGAGATGAAATCATTCGTTAAAATGATCAGATTATATATTTTATAGCACCGTGTCGTACTACCCATTCGGGTTAAAAGCTTGTTTACTAATTACGTTAATGTGTTAGGGATGAGTAAGAATTAATCTAAAGAAAGTGTACCCGAATTTGCGTGGAGAGGGAGAGAGTGGGAAGCCAATAAGGAAAAACTACCCTCAGTCCACCCGACCGTGACTGAACCACGATCCCTCCGTCACCGGTGGTCTAGCCTATTGCGAGAGTAACGCCCTAGACCATGCGGTCACTGAAGCGGGTCCAGTCATATCATTGAATCCAAGTGGAAAGGGGCTGTATTCACAAAGGTTGAAATACTAACATAATTATCTGGTCTATTTCATAGCTGGTGTTAGTGACAGATTCTCCCACCAAGTGCTGTAGTCGATACTTGAGTGTGGGGAGAGAACTGTAATTACATTTATTGTTTTAATGTAACCTACTGTAAAACCTTTCCGTGGGGAAATTAAAATAGGGTGTGGACTTTAAATCTTGGAATATATCTATTGCATTCATTCCATTTAAATAACAGCATTCATTTTCCCAGAAAGACATAATTTAAACTTTTCATAAAGGATTATTCTACTTATCTGATATCTATTTTCAGTCCAACCAGTCGAGACTCAAACCTCAACCTTGCCATCAGCTGCAATTCAATAACTCTACATTGAAAGTCTAATGCCATAGACCATGGGAACACTGGTTTTGGATTGTAATACCTCAAACGAAAAATGTCTGTGGTGTATTTTTATAACATTTTGGGAGGTTTGTTTATCATTGCGTCTCTACCAGTTCAAGTTATAGGTAAGATATATGATTGCCCCTCATATGGTGTAGGGAGGAGGAAGAACACGTTCAAGAGGAAATATACCAGCGTTTGCATGATATGAGAGAGGGAAAAAACAACCTAAGTAGATTATATTAGGGTTTGAACCTGAATCTCCCCGTCATCAGCAGGCCAGTCTAACACAAGATTGACGCCTTAGACCGTTCGGCCACTGAAGCGGATTTTTGAGCAATCAATATTATACAAGGGAACTCCCCATGTCACTCGATCTTGAAACTCTTGACTAGATTCGCCGACAAAACTTTTATCTGCCTTCATTTGTAAATATCGGCAGTTTCGGCAAGAAATAGGAGGTAGAATAAAGTATCTAACATTAGCCTAATGATCAACAGGACAGCCTTAAAAGGTATTAAGGTGTACTTCTAATAGGATCTACCTTAAATGTGTGATGTTAAATATCGATAGCTGTTTGTTTGAAGGCCGACCGCAAGGTTAACGACACGACTAGCATGTTGCAGCGGACTGGACACAAGTGGTCGAGGAGCGGGTCTCTCAGAGAAACAACTTAACTCCTAATTGTAATATGTAACTTACAAGTTTGGGTTATAAACATTGAAATGTTGCTTTCATTAGTAGGCCTAGCCTGTTCCGGAATGCTCCAGGCTTTAAGTTAGTCCTACTATCAGTATGGCATAATTTGATTATGAGCGACAAACACTCTAGTATATTTTAAATTACTATTTTTATCAGTATTTGTTATATTTATTAATTTTGACGTTCGATTAGTAAATATTGTAGTTTGTTGGTAAACTTCAAATAGCAATAACAATGACAGCCACATATCTTCATGAGGAATATTTATTATCTGTTCTCTGCCCGTTTCTACCCCAGGATAGAGATTGGTGGGACCACGTTAGAAAAAGATGGTAGGAGGCAATGGGTTATTTTCTTTGTACTTTCATTATTAAACGAGTATGAACTATAAAATCTTAGTTATAAGTTGTACAAGAACTAAGTATGGACACTAACGAGCAGGTCTTTGTCACATCCCACTGGTCCATGAGCCCTTTCTTTAGCCTTCATTGCCTTTCAGTCCCTACATGAGTGGTAGTATGGAGCCCTTAACAATATCTTTATTAACATGAGTATCAGTCCCTACATGAGTGGTAGCTTCTTTATCAACATGAGTATCTGTCCCTACATGAGTGGTAGTATGGAACCCTTAACAAGATCTTTATCAACATGATTATCAGTTCCTACATGAGTGGTAGCCCGGTGCCCTTAACAAGATCTTTATCAACATGAGTATCAGTCCCTACATGAGTGGTAGTATGGAACCCTTAACAAGATCTTTATCAACATGATTATCAGTCCCTACATGAGTGGTAGTATGGAGCCCTTAACAAGATCTTTATCAACATGAGTAGCCCTGAAAAACAGACTGAGACTTCCCTGGTAACTTTCAACAAGTCTCTCAAATAGATTGTAACAAGACTAACAAGACTGTAACAAGGCTAACCGCTCACACGACTGCAACAAGCTATAACAAGACTGTAACAAGTTATAACAAGACTGTAACAAGCTATAACAAGACTAGCCTCTAACAAGACTGTAACAAGCTATAACAAGACTAGCCTCTAACAAGACTGTAACAAGCTATAACAAGACTAGCCTCTAACAAGACTGTAACAAGCTATAACAAGACTAGCCTCTAACAAGACTGTAACAAGCTATAACAAGACTAGCAACTAACAAGACTGTAACAAGCTATAACAAGACTGTAACAAGACTAACCACTCACACGACTGCAACAAGCTATAACAAGACTGTAATAAGCTATAACAAGACTAGCCTCTAACAAGACTGTAACAAGCTATAACAAGACTGTAACAAGACTGTCGCGTGGGCTTGTTCCTAAAAAACGGAACCCTTATTTCAATACCCAGGCCCATTCCAGCTTGAGGTTCATGGATTGTATGGGACAATTTCCTGCTCACTCAGTAAACTACACATCTAACCACGTTTAATTACAACAATTTGTACTATTGACTACACAATATAGTTAGTCCCAAGACTCCAACTAAATCAAAAGATAAAAAACTACTTTTAATCTAATTAAAATTAAAATTAGATCGTTTTATATAAGCCCTTCGTTTACCCTGAAAGGTATTTTCTTTATGAGTTACACCATGGCCCCATCAAAGAAGCTATACCATGGTATATAATCCGACAATGTAAGACTGCTTGTTACCTAGCGCGTCAGCACTAGGGCATAGCTTATAAAAATAGGGCCATAGTGTAGTCGATCAAGGTAAGACTTTACCCTTCAGGTTAAAGGAGGTGTAAATATGGCGATTCTACCAATTGAAAACAGGTTTATAACGATTAGGACCTACAACATAATTGGTTGAACATTAAGACATCAGGCATGCTTAATTTTTTCAAGTATTCTATCATTTAATTAGATATAATGGATTATAATTAAATATAGTTAGCTCTCTATCATTTTTATAAATTGCTTTATTGAGTATTTAATTTAATTAAAAAACCATTTTGACTAGCAATAACAAAATAAATTGGAAATGAACAATAAAATACAAACTGGAAATGCATGTCATTCCTCGGTCAGTAAGTTGTTGACATCTTGCCTGCTGTCAAAGAATGTAAAACTAAGAATATACAAGATAATAGTTTTACCACTGGTTCCTTACGTGTGAGAAAGCTGGTCTCTTACCTTAAAAGACGAAAAGAAATGATTGATGTTCGTTAACAAGGTTCTTACTATACCCTGTACACATCACAATACATTGTTAGGATAGTGAAATGTCATGGATTACGGTGGGAAGGTCATGCAGCGTGAATGGGAGAATATAGAACCTTTTTCAGGGTGTTAACTGGCGAACACAATGGAAATATACCATTGGGAAGACCTAGACATTGATATAAGGATAACACAATGGACCGAAAAGAGATAGGGTGTAATGAGGTGGACTGGATAGAACTAGCTAGGGACAGGGATAGGGTGTAATGAGGTGGACAGGATAGATCTAGCTAGGAACAGGGATAGGTTGTAATGAGGTGGACTGGATAGAACTAGCTAGGAACAGGGATAGGGTGTAATGAGATGGACAGGATAGAACTAGCTAGGGACAGGGATAGGTTGTAATGAGGTAGACTGGATAGAACTAGCTAGGAACAGGGATAGGGTGGAACAGGGATAGGGTGTAATGAGGTGGACAGGATAGAACTAGCTCAAGATAGAGGTAGGGTGTAATGAGATGGACAGAATAGATCTAGCTAGGAACAGGGATAGGGTGTAATGAGGTGGACAGGATAGAACTAGCTAGGAACAGGGATAGGGTGTAATGAGATGGACAGAATAGATCTAGCTAGGGACAGGGATAGGGTGTAATGAGATGGACAGAATAGATCTAGCTAGGGACAGGGATAGGGTGTAATGAGGTGGACTGGATAGAACTAGCTAGGAACAGGGATAGGGTGTAATGAGGTGGACTGGATAGAACTAGCTAGGAACAGGGATAGGGTGTAATGAGATGGACAGAATAGAACTAGCTAGGGACAGGGATAGGGTGTAATGAGATGGATAGAATAGATATAGCTAGGGACAGGGATAGGGTGTAATGAGGTTGACTGGATAGAACTAGCTTAAGACAGGATATATGACGTACTTTAGAAAGTGTGGCAATAAGCCTTCAATTACGGTACCTAATGCCATAGATAGGTAATTAATTAGGAGGGCCGAAGTAATACGGATATGCAGTTTCTGGCCCACACAATAGATTAATTAACACGAACAATGGGCCCTTAATTGGCTAGGGGGGTGT
>CABFOW010006508.1:0-31444 GCA_902141385.1 Timema californicum | reverse complement strand
GACCACAAGTACTTTGAAAGAAAAAAGAGGGTGTGATGAAGAGAGAGATAGAAAAAAGGCACTTTAAGACTCCCATTTGTAAAACAGGCACCAAACACCGAAATAGGCATTTATAGGCCTTATAAAAGTCATCACACTACCTTCACAATCATCGAAAATAAACTTATACCTCAAAAGTCTACTTTTCAAAGCATAGGAATAAAAAAGGCATTTAGGGCAAAATCCTCCTCCTAATCATAAGGATTACAGTTATGGAAGTTAATGTTGAATGTTTAGTATTAGGTGTAACCGTTTGTATGACATGTAGTAGCTTAAATCTGTGCATTGAAAGTGTTGTCTGTGTTTTAATCCCTCCAATAATAATAATAAGAATAAATATTATTGTTATAATAATAATAATAATAATTATTATTATTATTATTATTATTATTATTATTATTATTATTACAGCTATCCTATGTTATGGACCATTTATAGTAACTATGGATTTTTTACAAGAGTTAAAATTTTACTATAAGACATCACTTTTGATTAACATGGCGAACATATTTGTTGAGCTGTATGCGAAATTTCAAAATGTCAAAGTCAAAGATCAAAACTTCCTAGCTTCGACTTCTGCAGCCACAATAACCTTCACATCTGCTAAACATTTCGAAGTAAAAATAAATCTTCGATGAACATATTGAAAATATCTCACTAATTATGAAAGATTTCAACATATATATTTTTTAGAATAAATACTAGACCGAATTTAATCTCAACTATGTATTAAATGGGCAATACAGTATTATTTTGATCCTCAGGTAAAATTATAAAGGTTGTTAGGGATAGCAAGACAAATATTTACACGTCATGAACTTGTGGTTTGGCAACGCCAAATATTGGTGATACAAGAAGTAGAAGTTGGCACTGGGCGCACTTGTGTGCTAGAAACACAGGCAGCACGTAACTCAAACCAACATCGGCATCCCCACCACCCCCTTTCCTCACTCATACGATGTTGCCAGAATATCAGAGTGCCAGTGCACTGTTTTCTTGAAGCATGGAAAGATATTGCACGTTCCCTGAAATGGCTGATATGCATTCTGTGTACTGAGTCTGGAGCCAACGCACTGGCAGCCGAGTGTATGTATGAAGAGAGGTATCCAAACATCATCAGTCACAAGGAGTGGTAGGAAGTTAAAATTCCCTACCCCTCCATCTTTTAACAACACTTTCAGTCGCAAGGAGAAGTAGGAAGTTAAAATCGCCCACCCCTTCACCTTGTAACAACACCTTCAGTCGCAAGGAGAGGTAGGAAGTTAAACATTTAATTCACACTTTTATATAAACTGACGAGTTATTTGTAGAGCCATATTTATAAAAGAACAAATTATCAAAATGTGAGTACAATAAATTAAATTTTGTAAACGTTGTACCCAACTATTGGCCACATTTTGGCAGACACCGAAATTATTACTTGCAAGACATCTTAGCTTCTGTGCCCACGTGACGCCATCTGTTTACTCGCACTCATTTAGCCGCTGATATTTAACAAATGTTGAGCGTTGTAGTCACTTTCCAGGTATTAGCAGTAACAGTAGGGCCTATACGCATGCGCGCACCAGTAAAAAACATTACCAACCTTGCGTTTTCTGCATAAAAATATATTTATCTTTCAGATAGCTATCCGGCAGATGGATTCAGTTCATATTTCAAAAGTTGATGTAGGAGACCCTATGAACACAGAATTGGAACTAGGATCACGGATTACCGAACCCCGCGCCATCATTCAAACATTTCGGTTGTCGGTCACTGTAACTTTTATACCAACATGGGCGGTCACCACTTTCAACAATTGTTGTATATTATGGATACCTCTTTTCAGACAAACGTTCTTCTGACAGTGCGAATAAGAAGTTAATTTAATTTCTCAGTATTAATCGCTCTGCACCTTTAATATAGACCCTTGTTAGGGCCAGCAACCATATCTTTGAAATAATCAGCCATTTCTTGTGGGTACTTTTTATTAGGCCATTAAATTCCTGTTACTAGTCATACTAATATACACCACACATCACTTGTTATGAGTCTAAGATTGATGAGTTAGCTGTACCTTGGGTGCACAACAGTTCCATCTTTGATCGTCTCGTAGCTCCACAGACCCCAAGTTCATGACGTGGAAATATTTATCTTGTTACCCACTAAGACCTGCATAACCTTTACCTGGAGATCTGAATAAACCTGTATAACCTAAGCAGAGTTAAAGAAAGTAAGTAAAATAAAATACATTTCATACAATATCGCCAACATTATTTTGTTCAGTGGATAAATGCCTGCTAAATATTGACACCATTTATTGATGATCCCTGGTACAAATGGAAACAAACACTCAACAAACTATGAAGTGTTGGTCTTTATGTTTGTTGCCTAAACTTTATAGAGTATAAACTGATTGCGATGCAGATATTTATATAATATGTAGATCTTCACCGGGCGATTGATCAAACAAATTAAATAAAATACAATTGATTTCTTCAAAGGTTGTATCTTAAAACGTGAGAACAATAATTAATTCTCCTATTGAATGTATAATTCATTATTTGTTGTATAAATCTATCGCCAAATCCAAAGAGTAATTACATAATACAAGTCAATAGTAGATACAAAGAGAAATAATATTTTATTTTAGTTGGTTGTTTTGAATTCACAAATCGTTATAAAGAAGTTTCTATGCTTATAATGCTGTTCCCTCAAAGCTAGAGATCCTCTTAATATATTTTAATGCGGTATTATTATTATATTGATTTCCCATAGCTAGGTTATAAGTTATTTAAAGAATATTTATGTCTTCAAGTGGCTGGGCAGTGACTTTAAAGGCAATACAAATGTTTTATGTACATTATGGAGTAGCAAAACAAGGATTGCCACACGTGCAGCTACTGTTATAACTTCAAGAAAAAAATCAGACCCAACAATAGAGATTAGATGATTTGTTCGGAGATTCTGGGATTTAAACAACGACCCACAGCTACATTAAGTGTAACTAAATATATGGTACACCTTCCATAGGGACTTGGGAATCGATCATCTCCATGCAAACAGCCAAAAATATGAAAGTGCATTCAAAGAGCTACGTTGACGGATATGATGGATATCCCAAATACAGTGGATGACATCCAGACAACTGGGGGTGATCAGTCACGAGCTGTTTTGAGCGTTGGAGATAGACAAGCATTCAATTACCACATTAATGTGTAGCTGTTTAGTTTCACCACATCCATTAAGTCTGTTATAATTTAAATAATAAGATAATGTGATCAAGCAATGTTTAATGTTAACCTGACCAATTAGGTGGAACAATTTTAGTTGGGATTATTCATGGTGATATGCATTTAGTTGTTCATTTTGACAATAAGCAATGTGTATATTATGCAAGTATTGTTAATGACGTAACTAGCAGCCCATGCGACACACTATTAACAATCTTCTTCAAACTGTGTGCTGAAGATACATTTGCAAAGAAGCCTAGTTAAATTTAGATTGATTCATATTATAGCTTGAACGATAGGTAAATTTCAGTGCCAAAAGCATGGATTTTCTGTTGAGGACTTTCCAGGCGTAATTGAGGGTAATTTCCTCATCAAGATGTATACCATACACCCGGATAACACAGTGTGTGTTACTATTTGAGAATGATGCTTCATGTCATAAAGGTTCATAATTTTAAAACTGGTGTACCGTGAACGACGTAACCCACACACCCAACCCGTTGGTTTGAAAAGCACTGGGACTCTTGGAGGTTAAATCACACTGGAGCAGTATTTGAAAAAAAAAATCACTTTGTTTGTCTTTTGTTTCTCACTCAGGTATTGGTTCTCCGTCATATTAATATTATTCACGTGACAAATCCTCTCGCACATTGGTTTGCCCACTGGGAAAGCATTTCTGAAGATATAGTCAGAACAGATCAGTCGGTAGAAACCTTAGACTTCAATTAAGATATTTTTAATGTAGGTTAGATCAAACCAATCAAATTGTAGAATTTCTCTCGAACAAGACCGTTAAGGACTTGAGTCTTCTTCTACCCAACAATTTGTATGGATTTATATTTTATAGAGACTATCTGAGAGACACCACAAACTACCAACCTTTTATATTACGAACTTTGAATATAGACAAGCCGCTATTGAGTACAGAATAACTTAACGTATACATAAATATATAATAGATTTCTCAAAATCCAGTATGAAAAATTTTCTTTTAAGATGTGCCTGAAGTTAAAGGAAATACTTGTATAATTATGTATTCTTTGCTAAGCTCAGGTTTAAGGTATGTGTTCTTTTTGCAATGGCTTCTTCGGATATAGCCACTACTTCATTAAAAGGGGGAAGAACAGTGGATGCAAAATGTAAATTGCCATTGAATTTTTCTAACTAGCAAATTGCTGTGAGCAACATATAGATGCAAAGTTTCACATCAAAATTTCTGCAAATATTATCCTTTATATTGTGGAATGAGAGTACAATGTTACAAAGTCCTCAATTGAAGATATAAATATAACTTTGGTAGATCTCAGAAGCAACACTGTGCTTTTAGAAAATATCAACGTATTGTTCTCTCAGGAGACTTCCAACAAACGCTTTCAGTCGATTTCGTGAGTCATTGGAGCTGACAATGTCAACGATTGCCTTAAAAGATCCTATATATGCCCTAACGTCGTGAAACTTTCCTTGTCAGCCAACATGCGTGCCCACCCGTTCGAAGACAAAAACTAGACTTATTTGTCGAGATATTGCTGAAACTTGGCAATGAAGTCTTCGTAGAGAACGAAATCAAGGCCTCCTAGAATAACTCCAAGATATGGGTCGAGGTCAAGAATATTAGGGAATAAGTCGATTTTATCTATCCCGATAAACGTCTTTTGCAAAACAAGCCTCTTTAATGGGTCCAAGAGCTATTTATTCTGGCTCCAAAAATGAACTGGCTAGTAAAATTACCAGTGACTGTATTTTAAACCAATTTGAAGAGCCACCCACACTTATATCCATAGGCCCTGTCTAACTTTTTATAGCTCCCTCTGTAAATTATGTTTACCCACTCAAGCTATCCAATTAATATTTTATCATCCATTATTTGTATGCGTAATTTGAACCCACCTAAACTGTTTAATGAGATCATCTCACAGGTATATAGTCTGCAAAACTTTATCATAAGGGCGACTATCATGTCAGGCTGCTCTACGGGAAATGGGTCTTCATACTAATAATACCTTGTGACTCTATCAAACCTGCCCTTCCAGTTTGAATACATCCAATTACCTATCAAGGTTTGCTATGAGATCACCATCAGCACAGTGCAAGGACAAACCCTGAAGGTGGCAGGCGTAAATCTCCGTGGCAAGTTTTTCTCACAAGGACAAACCCTGAAGGTGGCAGGCGTAGATCTCCGTGGCAAGTGTTTCTCACAAGGACAAACCCTGAAGGTGGCAGGCGTAGATCTCTGCGGCAAGTGTTTCTCACAAGAATAAACCCTGAAGGTGGCAGGCGTAGATCTCTGCGGCAAGTTTTTCTCACAAGGACAAACCCTGAAGGTGGCGGGCGTAGATCTCTGCGGCAAGTGTTTCTCACAAGGACAAACCCTGAAGGTGGCAGGCGTAGATCTCTGTGGCAAGTGTTTCTCACAAGGACAAACCCTGAAGGTGGCAGGCGTAGATCTCTGTGGCAAGTGTTTCTCACAAGGACAAACCCTGAAGGTGGCAGGCGTAGATCTCCGTGGCAAGTGTTTCTCACAAGGACAAACCCTGAAGGTGGCAGGCGTTGATCTCCGTGGCAAGTGTTTCTCACAAGGACAAACCCTGAAGGTGGCAGGCGTTGATCTCCGTGGCAAGTGTTTCTCACAAGGACAAACCCTGAAGGTGGCAGGCGTTGATCTCCGTGGCAAGTGTTTCTCACAAGGACAAACCCTGAAGGTGGCAGGCGTTGATCTCCGTGGCAAGTGTTTCTCACAAGGACAAACCCTGAAGGTGGCAGGCGTTGATCTCCGTGGCAAGTGTTTCTCACAAGGACAAACCCTGAAGGTGGCAGGCGTTGATCTCCGTGGCAAGTGTTTCTCACAAGGACAAACCCTGAAGGTGGCAGGCGTAGATCTCTATGGCAAGTGTTTCTCACAAGGATAACTTTATTTGGTGTGTTTCAGTGCTTTTTCTAGTAACAACCTGTAACGATTCACTCCTGAAGACAAAACCGCTAACGCCGTCCTTGCTATACATTTTATTACTTTATTACCTTCTATTAATACAAATATTCTGAGTGTCTAATCTTAAAACAGAAATAATTACACTACATTGAATTTTGTTGACACTTAAGATATATATTTTTATCACTTCCAAAGCTGTCATCATAGTAAACTTATTGCGTTGCGCGATTTCTTCTCTGTGCGGGAAAGTAAACATTTTGGGACTAGAAATGTTATTGTTTTAATGAACATGTTTTAAAAAACTTACCTTAACGCGAGCGAGGTTGAGACCAAAATACAGTATAATATACAATTTTATTTAGCTGTTCTATCTATCTTACTTGTGTCAATTCTATTCACTATTTAGTCCTTGATAATATATTCATTGTAACTATATATAAAAAACATTCAAGTTAATCTTTGATACAGAAGATGAATAAATATCAATAAGGATA
The DNA here is from genome assembly GCA_902141385.1 of Timema californicum. NCBI lineage: Eukaryota > Metazoa > Arthropoda > Insecta > Phasmatodea > Timematidae > Timema > Timema californicum. Next base: position 24,773 of record CABFOW010006508.1, on the reverse strand, counting down.
AATAAATTCTGATATATTACATATAGGAATATAGTGTGATTTGTTTAATTCTCTACACTCTTCACATTACTTAGATTCATTTAATGGGTAATTTAAAAATTAAAAGTTGTTTTATGATTTGTGACAACAACATAAACCTTATATTTAACTTTGTTTGTAATTTAAAAAGGTACCATCGCACAACCCTAGTGTTTTGTAACTTCGGCCCATCTTGAAAATAAAACTTACACACTCTATTAAAAAGACCTAGACACATTTGTGAGATGAACTACATATTTTGTTTCAACTGTCAGAAAAGGCCAAAATAACTGGGACCAGATTATAATAAACACAAATGTTCTAGTTGGTAGGTATCAGACAAAAAAAAAGTGTGAGATGAACAATTTAATGGTATAATATTTGAATAAAAATAAATATATGGTAAATATTTAATGCCAAAAGTTAGTAGGCTAATATGCCTGCACAAGCTTTGTGGAAACTCCCTCTCGCTAGGTTCACCCATAAATATACCACTCGACATCATTTCTGTGAATTATTCACGTGAATATTTGTACAAACAATTCTACCATAAAATAATATGAAGTGTTGAAATGTTTGACTAGGAAGTTTATGAGTGGATACTAAATAAAACATTTGAGCAGCTTCTCGACGTAAATTCAACAAAACGAGACCACACCTATTTTACCATACAAATATAATAGCTTGTTACCAACACTACTAGATTTTTCCCTCCATAACTCCGGAATATTCACATAAAATTACACGTATCGGGTAGGGATGAGTATAGTAGAAATTATATGGATCATACTAGAATTTGCATGAAGGAATAAGGGAGAAAGTATTTATGGAACTCCCCTTTCAAAACACCTGGACAGTATTTGAACCCTGATTTTCTCATCACTGGAAAACCACACTAGGTGAACTTGACGTTTGAACTGCGTGCCCATCTATGCAGGTAGTGGTGTTATTAAGCGGTTAGCACACCTTCCTTTGACGACTATCGGCCAAGGAAAGTCTTAAGCTTGCCATCCACTGAATTGGACCGGAACAAATTGAAAGGAATTTTAACCCTTCGAATGGAAAAGACTTTTGTCCCCAAATTGGTTAACTGGTGGAAGACAGCAATTAAATAGGGAGGGTACATACATTTTAGAGATATTAAGTGATAAAGCAGTGAGCAAGAGTCAAGTGTAGTTGTTCTGTTCCTGGCTGACAGTAAAAAGGGGAAGAAACAACGTTAAAATGACTTTGGGTTATCGACATAAATGCAATGTTCCAAATAAATATATAGCTATTAACAAACTAGAAATAAACCGAGCTGAAACAATTTATATTTTATTATTTCTTCATCCAAAGACATTTTTTAATATAATCAAAAATCATCTAGGAAAATAAAACTTAAATTAACAGGTGTATATCCGAGCGCGAGTGTAGAGAAGATACAATATCTCAGTCCTGAGGATGCATGCGCGTAGCACCAGAATTCATACAAAATACTATTTTCCTGGTAAAACTATTCATTCTGTTCCGATCAAAATGCATGTAGCCATCTAATTCCGATGCATTCCGTTCTTATCTATTCATTTCAATCCGATCCGATCCAGTGTATGGCAAGTTTAAGAGTTAGCTCTGGCCCAAGAATAAGAAGTAGATGGACGGGGTAAAGGAAGGTCTTGAACAAATTGGTGTATTTTTTAACTGGAGGTGAAGAGCATCTGACAGAATAATGTGGAGGAGATTAAATTCGGCATCGCATGATATAATGACTCTGATAGCATAAATAAACAATAGTAATGTATGAATCTACTTGATATTATTATTGATATCCCTTCTTACTCCCGCACAGGGAAGGTAATTTATGATTGTAGCCGACAGCCTCAAGCACAATGATACATCAACAAGCACCTAACAATTGAACGATTATATTATAGTGCGATTTGGGCAAATAGATACTTTAATACAACATTGAATTAATTTTACAGCTAGCATTGAAAACATTTTATTGATATTGATAGTTGATAGTATTTATAAAAAATTGCCTCTGTAGTTCACACTTTCATAAATATACAAATAATCTATTAAAATAGTTTCATAAAAGTTCATAGCCGATATATGCTAAAGGAATAATCTAGAAAAATTGTGCTCACATTATTGACAAAGAATAGTTGTTGAACTACTGTGAGAATCATTACGACCCAGCGCATTTGACTGGTAATTGATCTCACAACCTCTCTCTTTCAGTGACAAACAAGTACAATACAGCTTTTACTCCTTAAACCACTCGTTCACCTCTATACATTGAGAATTTCGTTGAAGTTTTTTTGTTTGTTATTCGATATATTTAACGTCCCCTTTCTGAACCACCTGATTATATCAGCACACGACTTATAAACGAACTCAAATATAAAACAAATACAACACCCATCCCCAGCCATTAGTTCATCACTGTGAAAGTGAAAACCCAATTGTCAGCAGTAATAATTAATTGTCTAGCTATGCTGGGAATTGAACTCAGGACCCTAATCTTCTTAGAAGACACACTACTGACCTAGCCAAGGTGTCGGACTTATTTGTAGTTATTTAGAAAATACCCCTCTCTGGACGGTACACGGACTTGGACATCAGCCTATTCTGTTCTAGTTTGCTTGTCGGGGCTCACATCTCCAAGTAGTGTGTGTAGCGTACATCACAAGAAATGAAAACTAAAAACCTCTGGTGGACCAGTATTACCAACACCGACAAATGGACTGTATGGTGGAATGGAATGGGTAGAGGCAACTCACCTTCACTTTATGTTGTCTGATTGGTATTGTCTTGGAGCAGTCAATTTCATTAACACACGCACACGAATAACTGAGATTGGACCACTTCCAGGTGAAAGTTCACGGAACCTATAACCATCACTTATGGATCTAAGTCTCAGCGCACGACTCACTAAATCGGCAGAATTAAAAACCGCGCCAGCGACACTTGGCGGGAAAACAATAGACCTAGAGGGGTCCAGGTATGTTCTTGTTGCCTCCAAGAGTGAGGAAAGGTTAATGAAGGTAGAAGGAGCCAAGAAAATATAAGAAAAGACAAAAAAATAGTCTAAACCTCAACAAAAAACAATCAAATTACAAAACAAAAACTAACTAATTTTGAGGCATATAGAACCTAGATAAAGGAGCACTATCCAAAGAGATAGCATAGAGGACTGAATTATGAAGTAGAGACTAATGGTACTGATCTAACAATAAACGAAGCACAAACAGTGTGTATTTAGGATACCTTTCCTAAATTGTTTCCTACTCACACTACACACAAATAAGCGCGCATTTCTTTTCTTATTTCCTAATCTATATTCAATTAGTGTAACCATTTCATATTACTCTTTGTGACTGAAGGTGTTGTTACAAGATGGAGGGGAGGAGGAGTTTAACTTCCTAGTACTACCTGCGACTGAAGGTGTTGTTACAAGATGGAGAAGTAGGGGATTTTAACTTCCTACCACTCCTTGTGACTGAAGGTGTTATTACAAGATAGTGGGGGATTTTAACTTCCTTCCTCTCCTTGCGACTGAAGGTGTTATTACAAGATAGTGGGGGATTTTAACTTCCTTCATCTCCTTGCGACTGAAGGTGTTATTACAAGATAGTGGGGGATTTTAAATTCCTTCCTCTCCTTGTGACTTAAGGTGTTATTATAAGTAAGTGTGGGATTTTAACTTCATACCATACCTTGCAACTGAAGGTGTTATTACAAGTAGGTGTGGGATTTTAACTTCATACCATACCTTGCGACTGAAGGTGTTATTACAAGATGGTGTGGGATTTTAACTTCCTACCACTCCTTGCTACTGAAGGTGTTATTACAATTAGGTGTGGGATTTTAACTTCCTACCACTCCTTGCAACTGAAGATGTTATTACAAGTAGGTGTGGTATTTTAACTTCCTACCATTCCTTGCAACTGAAGGTGTTATTACAAGTAGGTGTGGGATTTTAACTTCCTACCACTCCTTGCTACTGAAGGTGTTATTACAAGTAGGTGTGGTATTTTAACTTCCTACCACTCCTTGCGACTGAAAGTGTTGTTACAAGATGGATGGGTGAGGGATTTTAACTTCCTACCACTCCTTGAAACTGAAGGTGTTATTACAAGTAGGTGTGGTATTTTAACTTCCTACCACTCCTTGCAACTGAAGGTGTTATTACAAGTAGGTGTGGGATTTTAACTTCCTACCACTCCTTGCAACTGAAGGTGTTATTACAAGTAGGTGTGGTATTTTAACTTCCTACCACTCCTTGCAACTGAAGGTGTTGCTATAAGATCTGGGGGAAAGGGTGGTCAATTGAAGGTTTCAAGAGACTATTTTCCAAAGAGGATTTACTTGTGGTCTTCTTGACACAAGGTCCGCTAATCCACTCAGAACTGGAAGCTTAGCTGTCCGACGCCTGACAAAGACGTTAAGCTCTGACCTCTATTTTGGACGCTTCACGATTCAATCGTTTTGTGGAATACTTTAGTTGTTGGCGGTTAAGCTACTCTCATTTTTAATGCATGTACAGTTTCTTAGAAATGCATTATATTATCTTAGTTATAATATTAACAGAACAAAAACTATTTATTTTCCACTTTTATACGAAAGGTCTAACATATGGCGTTCCTTTTCAGTCGTCAAAATATTATAGTTTAATATCGACGAGATGGATTAATTTCTCCCTATTTCTTTCAGTGTTTACTGTTAATATTTGTAAAATTTGTGTGAAACATTGACTACAAACTCAATTTAGTATTGATGCTAAGCAATACTGTCAGAACTTTAAGAAAATCTTTTAAAAATTACTAAGATATTTATACAAACATATAAAACTAAGAAATAATAGTTTATCTTTTGGCAACACATTGGTATTAAAATAAACATAAAAACATGGGTGTATTTGGTGAAAATATAAAGTACTTTCTGTTAAAAATAAGTTGAACTCACAATGTTAGTTACAAAGGTTAAAGAATCAGGCTCGCAATTGCCTGGATTTCCGAAGGTAGGGTTATCCAGATACGAACCTAGGTACGTACGATGCACTGTAAATAGATTTCTACACGTGATTCATCAAGGGGGTTTTCATAACTTATGTCCACACTAATGTGGGTACTTTTCCATTCAATTACCGTTCAATTCACATCCTCTTAAATTAATGGTTTTGTTGGTGAACGATTCAGATAAAAGGGTATATGAACATTTAATAGACTCGAGCTTGTAGTAATATAGCTAAAGCCTCTCCAGGATTCATACCCTAAACTCACATAATATCAGCTGTTAAGAGACACTGCCGATTGGGCCAGTTTCTTCTTTCTAAACTTTGCTTTCCTTTGACTTAAGATTTTCAAGAATATAATCCTAAAATAAAGGCGAACCAGTTACTTATTATCAACGTTGGTTTACCTTCGCGTAGCTGTTTGATTATTCCTATTTATTGTTTTATTTGGCTTCTTAAAAAAATACAATATCCTTTTATGTTTAGGTCTACTCGGCGGAGGGATAAGAAAGAATAAATGTACTAGGATTTGCGTGGAGGAAGAGTGTAAAACTCTTTAGGAGAAAAATACCATCAGGATATATGCCGGGATTTTATTGCTGATCTCCCCGTAGCCTGCAAACCAGACTATTATAGTCAAATCAAGTATGATGCCTTAGCACTCATTCCCGCCAAGACAGGTTTTAATAATAATAATAATTATTATTATTATTATTATTATTATTATTATTATTATTGTTATTAGCTCCACGTCTTAGTACCCGTTTGGGCTATGCGCAATTACGCTAACGTAAAATGGTAGGGTGATTGTGAGATGAAATGGAGGACCTACAGCTTAACATGGGATCCGAACCATGGTGGAGGCCTGGCATTCCACACATTAACAAGTTGTGATTAATACACATCTTGTCAAAGGTGAAGGAAAGGTTTGGTACTCAGATAAATCTGTGCCAGGACCAAAGACTGAACCCCGCACTCCCAGCACAAAAGTCTGACAGCTTACCCCTAGACCACCAGGTCACCCAGGTTTTAGTTAATTAAAAATAAAACATGAAAGCTACCAAGATAATTATTTGTTAGTCACATGATTATCCTTCTCTAATTCGTAGCGTGAACCATTTTTAATTAGTCGTTGATCTATTTAATGTGTAATTTATGTATAGCTGATTAAATCGGCACATGTCCTACAAACTAATTGTATATTAGAGCAGTTACATCATTCGTTCTCCTATTCTTTACTCCCCACCCTCACCCCACCCGCCCTTGTTGATTAATTACCAAGATTTCACTCATTATTAATGTTTTGGCTATGCCGGGAATATAACTAGGTACTCTTAGTTTAGTAATCAGACGTGCTATCTGCTTTAACATTCTCCATAGCGGTGTATGTGTAATTAGAGTGAACAGAGATAGTTCCTTTCACGTGAAATTATAATTCTAGACGTATCCGGGCCCGACAAATCACACTCATACATGTTTCAAAGTAAAATATATTTGTGTGAGGAGGTGGAGGACTATTGTTACGAGAGACACGCCCTTGCTTTGGTAGGTAAGGGTTCGATCATTAATTACGTAACGCTGATTGGATTGAAAGGGGAGAGAGTTGGTGGGATGATGGGAGGGAAAGGGGAGCGATCTAGCACTACAAGGTGTTATGTGGGAGCAAGTAAGGATCTAGGTCTAGGTTTGTGCCACCTGATACATAACTAGCTGATAAGTTGTGAACCAATTCTCTTTTATAAGTTTAACTAAGTTGTATTCCCTCGCTTTGGGGGCCACATAATACGATGCGTCACTCTCATGTTAGACTAAACTGCCGGTGACGGGAAGATTGAGGTTCGAATCTCAGTTGGGTATACTGAAGGTAGTTTTTACAAAATGGTTTAACACTCTTCCTACACGTAAAATCGGGTAGACTTCCTCTAAATATAACCTTCCTTATCCCTAGAACTATTAGCGTAATTAGTACACAAGCGTAAAACCCAAACTAGTAGTAAAACGCAGTGCTAACCAAAATATAAAATCTCTTATATAATAACTTTTTTCAGGAACAAACATTCGCCCACACCCCTTCAAGTAGTAGCACCCGTTTGGGTTACAAGCATACGTTAATTGCGATAGTGTAGTAGGAATGAGAAAGGTAGAATTTTAGTGGAAATATACCTGCATATATTTGGAGGGATTTTGGGTGAACCATCCAGGAAAAATTACCCTCAGTACACTCAACCATAAAGGTCAAATTTAGAGGAAGTGTATCTCAATTTGTTTGGAAAATTTGTAGATAAACGTTAAAGAAAAAACACATCCATTACACCCAACTGGGATTCGAACCCCAATCGTCACGTCATCGGTGGTCTAGACCGGGGCTTCTCAACCTGGGGGTCACGGGACATTTGAAAAAAATAACATAAATAATATGAAACTAATCTTATTCTTAATTTCGACCACAGTGGTGACACTGCTTGTTTTGACTTTAGGCCTCATTGTAGGGATGGGTTGTGAAATCATAACCTGCTCCTTTGTCACTGCTTCTCTGACATTACATTCACAACCTGTTCCTGACAGATAAAAGGAGCTGTTCCTTTTTGTCACTGGTCCGCGGATCAAATACACGCTGTAACAGGTCCGGAGTAAACTTGTTCCTCGTCTCTCTGTCACAGACAGCGTTGGAACAGGTCCAAAGTAGCCTTGTTCCTCGTATCTGTCACAGACAGCTCTTTAACAGGTCCAAAGTAGCCTTGCTCCTCGTATCTGTCACAGACAGCGTTGGAACAGGTCCAAAGTAGCCTTGCTCCTCGTATCTGTCACAGACAGCGTTGGAACAGGTCCAAAGTAGCCTTTCTCCTCGTATCTGTCACAGACAGCGCTGTAACAGGTCCAAAGTAACCTTTCTCCTCGTATCTGTCACAGACAGCGCTGGAACAGGTCCAAAGTAACCTTGCTCCTCGTATCTGTCACAGACAGCACTGTAACAGGTCCAAAGTAACCTTGCTTCCCTTCCCTGGCACAGACAGCGCTGTAACAGGTCCAAAGTAACCTTGCTCCTCGTCCCTGGCACATACAGCGCTGTAACAGGTCCAAAGTAACCTTGCTTCTCGTCCCTGGCACATACAGCGCTGTAACAGGTCCGGAGAAACCTTGTTCCTTTATGCTCCAGAGATTTTTGGAGCAGTCGTAAAGTAGAAAGGAAGTAGATACTTTGTGTTCTTGTCAGAGCGCTGAGATCAGGTCCGGCGCAACCTTACTTATCTATTATATAGTCCTAGTTTAGAGTTGTTTTGGGGAGTTACAAATAAGTTTTGAAGGGGAAAGATTTCATAGTACAAAACATTATTTCCACAATACAAGCACAGTATGTAATATATTCTCACAATAAATTGTTACGTTGATGAGTGACATTGAAGGGACCCGCTTGATGGTAAAATTATCTAAGGCAAGGGTCAGCAATCTTCTGATTGACTGGTTTTATCAGCCCACAAAATATTTAGTAAGCAACATTTTTTTCAAAAAATTTACTCAAAAGCTAGTTACTGATTGGGAAATGTAAAATTGAACTTTTTTCACTCTACTTTTTGTATTCAAATTAGCCAAACATTTAAAAAAAACATAATTCCCATAATATCAAAAAGGATGCCAGCCTTTGGTCTCTGGCTTCACTCTCGCACTATAATGGACTACCAATGACAGTGAGATTGAGGTTAAATTCCAGTTGGGTGCACTGACGGTGAATTTTCCTAAACGTTTTCAACTCTCATTCCAAACAAATGTGGGCGCACTTCCTCCAGAATCAACCATCTTCATCCTTAACACATTGGCGTTATTAGCATAAATTCATACAGCCCGAACGGGCAGTAGACGCGGTGCTAAAAAGAACTTGGCCGGGAGTAGGTACGAATACTGTCACTGTGACGAAAAGGAGCAGGTAAAAGAACAGGTCCAGTGGTGGAGCAGTAACAGATTGCTCCTGCTCTACTAAAGGAGCAGTTTTTCCCATCCCTACCGCATTGTAGTCTCAACAAGACAGAAATAACCTACCAATTTTAAGCTGGGTAGCAGACAACAAGATTCTTTGTACAAGCTTGTTGACAGGGAAGGGGTTGTCTCGTCCTGTTGAAGGGAAGGAGGGAGGGGATTTTTGCTGGCCAGGGAGATTAACAAAAGGATTGAAAGTACGCTATGTCACGACTCATTCTTGGTGGTTTGTACCTTGCATGTGAGACAGAGATAGATAGATAGAAATACTAGCCTATTTCAAACCTCATCATCAGTACTAACCAGTTGAGTTCCACAAAGGTTCACCAACTCTTGTCACTAAATAGTATCGCCCGGTGCGGAAGGCCTTATTAGCAGTTTGTGATCCATCGTGCTTGGAGCTCTTGCTAGTTGTTCACTGTTCAGTGTTAGTTGTTCAGTTTTAGTTGAACAGTGTTCAGTTAAGTTTTTCAATGTTGCTTGTACAGTCCTAAGTTGTTTAGTTGTTCTTCTAGTATCTCCAACGTACAAAGATGTACTGGACGAGCAAATAATTCACTGTCACCAGTTATTGGCTGCCATCATTTCAAAGACAAATTGTAATAAATTCGTAATTATCTTACCCATGCATAAGTGGTTAAATTTGTTAAAAACTAAGACAGCAGATAATACTGAAGCTATAGATCCTGCAGAACCTGGATCATCCAGAACTAACAAGAATGCGCAGATATATAAACCTGAAGATATTTCTCATTCTCGCGCAAAAAAAGAGGAAATACAATGAAACATTTTTGCAATATGAATTTTTTTTTATTTCCATACATATTTAAGACAGACCTATCTCGTTGATTTGTAATGAATGCTTGGCGAGTGAAAGTCTCAAACCTACAGAATTAAACAGACCTCTACACACAAAGCATGCTTCATATTCCAATAAGCTTGTGTAGTTTATCGAAAGGCTGTTGGAATCATTGAAAAAACAAAAACAATCCTTTGAAACTCATGTACTGATCGATAAATAAAAAAGTACTTAAGGCCATCTTATGAAACCTCTCACTTAATTGCAAATGCTAAGCAACCATACACCATTTCTAAAGATCTTGTGTTGTAGGTGGCAATTAGAATGAAAAAGATTATTCACGGGAAAAAATATGCAGACGAATTATTAAAAAAAATTCACTGTCAAATGATACTGTGGATAGACGAATTTTGGAAACTATCAATGACCAGTGTAAGCAACTTATTGAAAGAATTAAAGAAAGTTCGAAATTTGCAATTCAGCTGGGCGAATCGACTGACATTACAAACTTAGCACAGCTATTTGCATATGTCAGGTATTGTTACGGTAACAGTGTCCACGAAGATTTACTGTTTTTTCGGTCTTTAGATGGACGTATAACTGGCGAGGCAATTATTCAAAAAGTGAATGATTTTTTTAAGGAAATAGGGCTATAATGGTATAACTGTGTTGAGGTATGTACCAACGGCACAGCGGCAATGACAGGAAGAATAACTGAACTTTAGGTAAAAGTTAAATCTACGAGTGATAGGCCTGCTACTTTCACTCATTTCATGATTCATCGAGAGGCATTAGTGGCCAAGAAAGTGTCTACAAATTGGAATGCTGTACTACAAGATGTAGTTAAGGTTATCAATTTTATTAAAAGTCGTGCCCTTAATAGTCGCCTCTTTGCAAATTTATTAGATGAAATTAAATTCAATTTCAGAACACTTTTACTGCATACAGAAGTGCGATGAGTGTCAAAGAAACGAGCATTGAGACGACTTTTAGTGTTTAAAAAATATACTATTTCTGTCTGAAAATAACTTTGAATATGTCAACTTCTTTCACAATAAAAATTGGCTGTGCAAATTATGCTAGCTGTCAGATTTGTTTAAGAAACTCAACGAACTTAATATGTCTCTCCAAGGGGAGAGTACGAATATTTTTACACTTGGGGTTAATTCAGAATTTCGTGAAAACATTAAACATTTGGAAGAATAAAGTAGAAAATGACTCATTTGAAATGTTTTTATATACAGAGTATTTTATTGTTGATAATATGCATAGTTTTGACTTGACCAAGCAGATAATAATCGGTCATTTGGTGTGCTTGGAAAACAATTTTCAGAAATATTTTCTACCGGAATTTGACAATAATCAATTGGATTGCATTCAAGCCCAAAAATAATTTGCAGAACCTTCATGTGATTCAAACATAAAACTTGAATTTTCAAGAGAAAACTTGAACACTTTTTGTCTTGGTGTTAAAGCAGAATTCCCAATATTGTCGGAATTAGCGATGGCAGGCAGCTCTGTTACCACCTATTTGTGCGAATCGGCATTTTCAACAATGAGGGCAATTAAAACCAAATACAACTCAAGTCTTAATGAACATCGAGATCTCTATGAAAGAATTAGTGAGAAATATTAAGCCACGATTCGCGTTATTGTGTCAGAATAAGCAATCACAGCCATCTCATTAAAGGTAAACGTATTCTTATCTTTTGTCAGCCTTCAATAAAGTTTTATTTTGTATATTCAAATTTGATATTAAAAATTAATTGATATTATATTATATTTTGCATTTTCTTACTTATAATTTGTAAGTCGATACACACACATTTTTTATATAATAAATGAAAATTACTTCAAATAGTTCATGTTTTGACTCAAACAGGTTTTGCACAAAACAAGGTTCCATCAAACGGGGTTCATTCAAAAAGTACGTGCACAAACCGGTAAATCGACTATACTCAATGTTACTACCAATTGTATTTATGACATTGAGTGAAGGGTCATGAAAGAATGTGTCTGGTCCAAAGGGTTTGCCGGTGAAAATAGGTTGAGAAGCCCTGGCCTAGACCATTGCGGGTGTGTAACCATACACCTTGCAACCACTGGAGCAGGCAAGCTATGAATCAAGTTTTAAACATTACAAATAAGGAAGCTTGTAGCCAATCAACTTAGCTCAGTCGGTAACGTGTCTATACGTTTAGTTAAAGAGCCCAGGGTTCGATTCCCGGCATGTATCATAAGGGAAACTTATTTTTCTCACTTTCAAAGTGATAAGTCGATGGCTGGGAGGTTGGCTTTCATGTCTGTCCTAGATTTAAGTTATTTTTATGTCTTGTGCTGATATAACAATTGGCTCCAGACAGGTGCACATTAAATACGTCTAATTAAAAAAAAAGAATTTCATCACCATGGTATTAACATCCTATCTTCACATTAGTGTTCATGCTCCTCTCATAAACCACTCTCTTCGTCTCCACAGATTAAATTAATTCATTAAATTATGTGTACGGTAAAACTTATTAATAATTAATAAATAACCTAGAGCAGAGCGTAAAGGGGGAGTAAAAGAAGCATTATGTTGTGTTATGTGGGAGGGGAACCAGTTTCTTTGTCAATTAAAATAGTGCTCTACGTTTTTAATAAACGTAGCTTGGATTGGTATTTTAATAAATAAGCCTTCGTATCCTGGCTGGTGAATCTCCGATGAGTATCTTACCGGGATTCAAACATGAACTTCTAGGGATTCTCGGTTAGTATGAAGATGTATTTGAAAATTTTAAAACTAGATACTAGCAGATTTTTTATCACCACGGGTGAAGAAGTAATTCCTGAGATAAATAAACCAATATTGGGAAAAATGTTACTCTCCCAACAAGAGAAAAAGATCATTTTATTGAAATTTTAAAAATGAGTAAAGTAGGCGCACTTTGAAAGGCAATACGTTTAGCTGACACGCAATATTAGAATTGGGATTTGTTTTTTCATTCTATGTCTGATTTACACCAAAACAAAATTGAAAGCTATGGAAACTAATAACTATACATTTTGAGTTGAATACGCTTTTAAAAAAGGGAAGATGCTAAATTAGCTCATTTTCAAGCACATTTTACGCTAGTTAATACAGTTTTGCCAAATTCAGCTATAAGGTATAAAACAGAAAATTGTATATTATTTTTAGATTCATTTTAAGGTTTTAAACGTACAATTTTTTATATAACGTCAAAAGTGTGAAGATTTTTATAAGTTAAACAAAAAAGTAGCGTCCTTCATTTCTCAGGAATTAAAATAATTTGGGAAAAATAGTTTTTTGGGAAACCATATGCTCGATTATGCTTCATAGCTTGAATATATTTTGGTAATAAAACAAGGTTTTATCATATTTAAAGATTAAATATTGATATTTCTTAAGATATCTAAGTACAAGCTAAGCATTATCACATATTTAACAAGTTAATCATATATCAGCTGTTAATAATAACTATCTGGTAAATTTCCCGCAGATGGGGTTGCGCACTCAGTTAAAGTACCAGTTTAGGCTCTCCGCATATTTAAACAAGGTTACCGGTAAGTTTAGTTTGTCAGCTATTGTATTTGAATTTGCATGAAAGGAGAGAGGATAAACTTTTAGGAAATCCACCCTTATTACACCCATCCAGGGTTAGAGTCCACAATAGTGGCAAATAAGATCAGATGAGGCTGTCTCCTTAGTCTGTGTTATCCCCGACGTGGGTGTGAGAGAGAACCAAATTCACCAATTTGGCACTCATATGACTTCAAAGTTCACTTGATACGGATCTAACCATGGATCCTGTGAGTTTCAACTGAAGTGTCACCTCAGCCACTCCATGCAGATCTAACCAGGGATCCTGTGTGATGCAACTGAAGTGTCACCTCAGCCACTCCATACAGATCTAACCAAGGATATTGTGTGAGGCAACTGAAGCGTCACCTCAGCCACTCCATACAGATCTAACCAGGTATATTGTGTGATGCAACTGAAGTGTCACCTCAGCCACTCCATACAGATCTAACCAAGGATATTGTGTGAGGCAACTGAAGCGTCACCTCAGCCACTCCATACAGATCTAACCAGGTATATTGTGTGATGCAACTGAAGTGTCACCTCAGCCACTCCATACAGATCTAACCAAGGATATTGTGTGAGGCAACTGAAGCGTCACCTCAGCCACTCCATACAGATCTAACCAGGTATATTGTGTGATGCAACTGAAGTGTCACCTCAGCCACTCCATACAGATCTAACCAAGGATATTGTGTGAGGCAACTGAAGCGTCACCTCAGCCACTCCATACAGATCTAACCAGGTATATTGTGTGATGCAACTGAAGTGTCACCTCAGCCACTCCATACAGATCTAACCAAGGATATTGTGTGAGGCAACTGAAGCGTCACCTCAGCCACTCCATACAGATCTAACCAGGTATATTGTGTGATGCAACTGAAGTGTCACCTCAGCCACTCCATACAGATCTAACCAAGGATATTGTGTGAGGCAACTGAAGCGTCACCTCAGCCACTCCATACAGATCTAACCAGGTATATTGTGTGATGCAACTGAAGTGTCACCTCAGCCACTCCATACAGATCTAACCAAGGATATTGTGTGAGGCAACTGAAGCGTCACCTCAGCCACTCCATACAGATCTAACCAGGTATATTGTGTGATGCAACTGAAGTGTCACCTCAGCCACTCCATACAGATCTAACCAAGGATATTGTGTGAGGCAACTGAAGCGTCACCTCAGCCACTCCATACAGATCTAACCAGGTATATTGTGTGATGCAACTGAAGTGTCACCTCAGCCACTCCATACAGATCTAACCAAGGATATTGTGTGAGGCAACTGAAGCGTCACCTCAGCCACTCCATACAGATCTAACCAGGTATATTGTGTGATGCAACTGAAGTGTCACCTCAGCCACTCCATACAGATCTAACCAAGGATATTGTGTGAGGCAACTGAAGCGTCACCTCAGCCACTCCATACAGATCTAACCAGGGATATTGTGTGATGCAACTGAAGTGTCACCTCAGCCACTCCATACAGATCTAACCAGGGATCCTGTGTGATGCAACTGAAGTGTCACCTCAGCCACTCCATACATATCTAACCAGAGATCCTGTGTGATGCAACTGAAGTGTCACCTCAGCCACTCCATACAGATCTAACCAAGGATATTGTGTGAGGCAACTGAAGTGTCACCTCAGCCACTCCATACAGATCTAACCAGGGATCCTGTGTGATGCAACATAAGTGCCATCTCAGCTTGGCGACCGAGGTATATTCTACCTACAATCTGTTCAATTATTCACCCAGCTCGCTGGCACATCTGCCACTTTAGACAAAGGGAACCGCTATTGTTTATTCACAAGTTGTTTCTGTGCACGTTGGACTCGTGGTGATACGGTTGACACCACCTCCACCCACCACAGACGTAACCGGGACACAGGCGACAGGATGGTTCTATACAGGGGCGTCGTTAAGTCGTTTTAGAAAAGGCTGAACCCCTCCCGTCTAAACTCTCAAATCCAAAATATTACAAATGTTGCCACAACCCCATCCCTCAAACAAGGTTCAGGATAGTTATAATATTTGGAAATCGGCCCTTAAAATCTTTGAGTTCATAATAATATTCTAAATTCTAGGATTAGAAAAAATGTCAGGTTCGAGGCCAAACATTAAATTGTTTTTGAGAATATATTTTTAACTCTATTATTATGTTTTTTTTTGTGGTTCATCCAAACATAATCACAGAATTAAATACTAAGCTGGGCCTTACAGAATTTATCTCTCATTTATTTTAAAATAGAAAAATTTACTAAAAACTCGTAACATTTGTGAAACAAAATAATATACATGGTTACATAGATACTCCACAAAGAGCATAGTTGAAATAATATAAACTGTTACAACAACACTGAGAAAGAAGACTATCTCTGTCCATCAACCAATTTTAATTTCAACATGCCCAAACAATCGTAAGATGTCTCTTTCACATTAACCTATATATTTTTTGATATTACAGAATATTTAAATAGTGTTAGGCAGATTAAACTAAGCATACCTATATTATGTTAAACCAACCTTTTTTATACAAACACTTTGAAACTACTACGATTTAAACTAGCTAAAACACACACACACACATATATATATATATATATAAGTTAATTTCAAAAAATGTATAAGTGCATTTCTTAAGGGTGCTACAGGCTAGAACAATGAGAGGCATTGCAGACGTATATAAAATATACCGGATTATTTATGAAGTGGTTTGATATTCTAATAGATTTTAACAAAATATAGGTGAAAGTTAAAAAGGTTAAATTTTAAGTTTAGAATGTTTTAAAAATGTATAATAATCTAAAATGCTATAAAACATGCCCACAATATCTTAATAGTTTATGTTGTGACACTGTCAAATATGACTTTATTTGAGAGAGGAATATTAGATCTATATTTCTAACATTTTGATTCATAATCACCAGTACAAATATTTGAGTAAAGAGTCATTGATATTTTTAAAAATCAATTTAAGCTCAACATTTAAATTTTTTAACTGGTTAGAAACCTGCTGATAATTTTCGCCTACATTTTGTTAAAAGCAATATTAAAGGATATCAAACAACTCCTTAAATAATCCGGGATTTCTATACTTCTGTAACTCTTTTTTAGTGCTCTGCCATGTAGCAGCTTTAAGGCCAAACAAATATTTATTCACATTTTAGAAAACATTCCAAAGTAATTTAAAGTAAGGAGTAGTAACAGTTAAAGTTAAGACTTCGATATAATGCTCTGGGAAAAAACATAACAAAATATCAAAAAATTGTGATTTAATGAATTAGACAGTTTCAAGAGTGGTAAATATATTAATTCATTAAATCACAATTTTTCTATATTTTAATATAGTATTTTCCAGAGCAATATATCTAAGTCTTAACTTTAAATATGTATTGTTTTAACTTATCCAAACGCCCCCATATTGAAGGGCCCATGGACTAAGAGTAAGCTTATCTAATATGGCTTACCGGTAACGTGGAGGTCATCATTTGATCGGGGAGTTCTGATAATGATTTTCTTAAATAGTTTTACACTCGCTGTCGACACAAATGAGGGTATTTAAATTGACTTAATACCCAGATGAGCTACCGGTGTGTATTTATATCAATGGCGTTTGGATGACGAAGGTAGAATTTAGAAGAATAGGACAAGAATTAAACGCTTGGAGGGAGAGTGGGAAACTATGAATCCAAAACCACCTCAGACCACCTAGCCTGGTTTCTAACCTCAACCTTCCCATCATTGACAAACTTACTAAGAGACAATACCGACGCTTTGTACGGGGAGGGGGACTTTGGAAACGTCTTTTTATCACCAGAATTATTGTATGTGGTAGGATTCAAGTATGAAATAAGGATTTCCAAAACATCCTTCCGACCAAATTCAGAGTAGGCTATTTTATTTTCAGACAGGATCTTACTACTCCTCGGGGCACACACACGTGTATTATTTAAGATTATGGACTACGGGTGAGTAAGGTTGATTTAGAGGAAATGTACCCTCATTTGCATGGAGATAATGGGGAAAACAACCCTCAGTTCACCAAGCTGGTATTATAACCCCAATCTCCACGTCATTGGCAGTCCAGTCTATTGCGAGAGTGAAGCCTTGTATCAGGGGTCAGTAACTTTTTGAACCGTATGGGTTTAAAAAGAACTGTAGCAAAGAATATATCGACTTCTGTGTTGAGGGTCCAGGGTTCAATCCTCGGTCCCGGCACAGATTTATCTGATTGACAAACCCTTCATTCACCTCTGACAAGACTTGTATTAATCACAACTTGTGAATGTGTGGAATGCTGGACCGTCACCGTGGTTCAGATTCCACGTTAAACTGTAGGTCCTCCATTTCATCTCACAATCACTCTACCATTAAACATTAACGCACAAGTGTGTACAACCCAAATGGGTAGTAAGACGTGATGATAATAATATTAATAATAATAATAATATAAGCTTTATTTATTTCCCATATAGTATGTGATCATTGGTCTATTTTTATGAACACAATTGTTTGTATGTGTTAAATATTTTAAAGGTCAGATAAATTCAGTCGGTGAGCCTGATCCGGCCCTCGGGCTGTAGGTTGCCTTTCCCTGTCTTGGATTTTGCAGCCACCAAAGTGAGTATCAGGGTATAGATGCACGAGTTTCAATCATTGCCGTGACTACAATCATTGATGTGATAAAGTGGAGAATGATAATATGTCCCCGATTGTGAGGTTCATCTATTCAAACCGACGTACCAGGAGGCCTCCACCGCCCTAACTGCAACCCTGTTTAAAATATTCCAGACGTGTATTTTCGTTGGGAAATACCGTAAACACGTTCGTCGTCAGGGAACGTTAACCACAGATTAATTGACATTCCACTGGCTTGTTCTATGTTTTTAATTCTCTGGACTCACCTTTGAATTCACGCCATGTTTTTTTTCTACTAAGGGTGGAAGAGGAAGGGGCTATAAAGGGAAATAAGCGTATACAAAGGATTTAATTTGCCATCCACTGAATCTCATTCGCAGAAACCATCCATGGATTCGAACAAATGCTCGACAACATAATTAAAAGCATTTTTATTTATATCCAATTCCTCTCAAATTCAAAAGGGGTTTTTCCCTATAATTTTATTCTTTTTGTGTATATATTTCTACATCGTGGGTTTTGCAAGAATAATTTATTTTTTATTTTAAGCTGGCTATTTAAAATATTAGAGTCTTGATTATTTTTTATTTGTTTTGGTTAAAATACCTACAAAAGTTTTATACTTGGATATTATTTACGAGAATAAATCTATAATTTATTTTAGATTTTAAATGTCAATTCTTTTTAGCTGTCACATCTAATCTATAACCCTCTTTTTTTAGCTTCATTACTCACACAGGTGAGCAAGCGGACTAGACCTCAAGCTCGCGTAATCTTGTTTCTCAATTCTGAGAGGTGAAGTATTGTTATCGTCTAAAAATATAGCTCGAGAATTTGATAAATGTCGACCTCCTGAAACAGAAAATTTGTTTTTGTGATGTCGTCTATTTGTATCTTGGCTTAGAGCCGAAATCATTTTACAGATCGGGCTAAAATTCGGTATCTAGAATTTCAATAAAAATCACCAGAGAAATATTTCGAATTAGATATCCAACCCTAGAATTAAGGGTAGTTTACTGAAAGATAAAAAGATAACAACATTTCCCCCCCCCTCGAAATCCATGCTGACGATTATGATTTAATTTTGTATCTACCTATTGAATTATAAACAGAAAGGCAGTTCTCACTTTCCCATGAAAATTATTTTGATGGTACTTTATATGCGTGGATATTTCACATTTTGATTACTTGTTCGCAACTATTTAATATAAGAAATAACTTATCGTGATAAAATTGAGGACTATTAATAATTAAAAAATTCTAAGTATATTGTTATAAAATCAATAGTTTTTAAATTATAAGCAAATATATTTTTAATAATTTTGTATTGAGATCTTTGAATTATGAAATTGATTGTTATGCTCTTTGGTGGACGTGTATATTTATTTTTTCTCGATGTTTTTGTAATAGTTGATATATTTATTTCATTGTATGTTCTTTGTTGGAGTAGCATTTAATAATAATTATATATATATTGAGATGATATAGTATTTAATTGTTAAAAATAGTATTGAAATATTTATTGGTAAAGAGAAAGAATCTCTGTAATTTTGGGCTTCGAAAAGCAAAACTTTAGTATTCCATTTAGTAGTTAAAGGGGGTTGTTTTCTCTTGGAACACATCTATTTACAAAAACCTAACAATTCATTTCAAAAAAGGAATTTAAGGAATTAGATTTATTGGGTTAAATACCCCGGAAAATGGCACTTTTTTCCATATTGTTTAAAGTCATCAAAAACTTCATTGTGATAGCTTGCAAGAAAAATATACTAGCCAAGCAGTCACCACATCTCGACGAAGATAGTACCAACATTTTTGGATAGAGGGGATCATGTGATCAGCACAACAATTCCTCAGGCCGTTAATCTCAATTTTCTATGCTGGAGCTGCTATTTCTTTACTCAAGTAACTCCTCAAATGTCCTCACGATGCTGAGTTGACCCTGATACAGACCCACTGCTTTATTTAAAATAATCTGGAAGCACCGGGGATCGAACTCAGGATCTCTGGATCTCTAGCCAAGATCTTTGAACACTAAACCCCAAAATAGGTCAAAGTAATAAATGATTTGTTAAAAACATATAATTACCTATTTCTTTTTAATTTGGTAAATATTTGTTGAAGACAACCACTCTAAGAAATTGTCCCCGATGCCCACTTCAGTGGACGAATGGTCTAAGGCGTCATTATCATGTTAGAATGGCCTGTTTTTGTCGAGAAGATCTTAGTTCAAATCCTGATCGGGTCTAGTGAAGGTAGTTTTTCCAAAATGATACCCCCCTATCCTCCCACTCAAATGCGGGTATATTACCTCTAAAATACTTCCTTCCTCATCCCTACTCCATTAAAATAGTTATCATAAATGCGTATAGCAAAAACAGGTAGTATCACGATAAGGTGTTTATCATAATATTACAAAATATGCTTAAGGTCATTAGACCATCAAAATTGTATTGCACAATTTTAACAAGTGTATACTTATACTTTATAATATATAGTTATCCACTGATTCCAAATCATCATGGCTCACGAGGAAAAAAGAGTCGAACCTGCTATGTTGTACTTTTTACGTGCCAGTGTTAAGCCAAAATATGTACTACTATTACTCTTATAACCACGTCTTACTACCCGTTCAGGTTGTACTCACTTACGCTAATGTGTAATGGTAGGGTGAAATGGAGGACCTACAGCTTAACGTGGGATTTCTTGTCAGAGGTGAAGGAAGGGTTTGGCTATCAGATAAATCTGTGCCGGGACCGAGGACTTAACCCCAGATCCCCAGTACGGAGTTCTGACGCCTTAATCCTAGACCACCAGGTCACCACCTAAATAGTTAATGCATGGTGCTGAAACGCATTATAACTATACATGTATATAAAGTATACACAATGAAATACTTATAATATGTTAAAGACAAATAATTTTTAATGTGAAAGTAGTTTAAAATTGGTAAAATTACATAATTTTTTAATCATATATAAATACTGTTTGCTGCGTACCTCGAGAATTGGTTTTTATCTAATTCAAACAATTTATTAGTATTATGATAGGAAAGGATGCTCCTTGTAAAAAAAATGGGTTATACTTATTCATGTTCACTTAGATTAGATAGTTTGAGCTGATGTATGCTTTTTTTTTGTTCCGCTTCTTAATACCCTTGTAGGATAATCTGTATTTAACTACACTAATCTGGCAGGGAAAAAAATATCCCCACATTCGAGTAAAAGTTGAGTGAAAAGCCATTTAGTAAAATAAAAGTACAACTGACTAAGATTAATTTAAAAACCCGACATACCAATCATAGCCAAATCAGACAAGGTGAACTTGATGCCAAAGTCCGCTTAGAGCCAGTAATAAGAGTCAAACGTTCATAGGAAGAGCCAAATCTGGCCGATAGAAAAGTTATTAGAGCATCTTTCAAGTATGCATACGTCAAGTTCAGTGATCTGCAACTGTCGCTTTTCAACAAACCTTAAAAATAAAATAACGTTAATTTTATAATGTTGAATTAAATAGCTGAGCTAATATATTTGTTAATTACGGTTATAGGTGCACCTAAATATTATATTATTTATAATGAAAAATGACACCTTAACACGGGAATCGAATCTAGGACTGATTCACAGAGTTCTGCCTTAAAATATGAATGGAGAATGACTGAGTATGGGTTAATCCTGGATAGCTCAGTGGGTAGAGCATTGACATACAAAGTCAAAGGTTTCCAGTTCGATTCTCATCTACAGGTGTCATTTTCAAAATTTAAAAACTATTAATATAATAAAATGTTATACATGTTGGCCAATTTTTTTTTAAATTTCTAAAAGGCCTTACCTATGAGCATTAGACTGTAACACTAGAGTGCAAGGTATTTGCGATGTTTTATAAACCTCGGCGAGTGTAGGCGGGAACAAACTCGTAGGTTCATTGTGAAGAATCCATTATTATGGAATAAGAGACGTTGATTTGAATGGAAAATGGAAATGCTCTACTTCATATTTCTCAAGAAAAGGAAAGTTTCCAGACAGATTATTTGAATTTTCTATACATCTCATCTACTTTCATCGATGAGTAATTTAAAAAAAAACTAATTTAGGGAAATGTCTTCTGCCTAACTCGAGTTTAGTAATGACGTAGTCTACATCATATCGACAAGAAGACAACGTTTCATCACGAAATAATCTTCTTTTATTAAGTCTCTTTTAGAAAAATTTTCTTCTCTGTTCAATAACTACAGTAGTGAAACTTTTAACGTCCTACTTTCGTGAAAACACTGCGACATATTATTCCGCATCATGTCATCCCGAAAGAGAAAAGGGGATACAAGGTTATATTCATTTATTTTATTTTAAACTATTACGACTTGTTTTTACAATTTTAAACCATCTGGAAAAAGAATAAAAAATATATAACTGTCTCAAACTCGTGAATTCACTTTATTACTTTTCAACACACATAAAAAAGATAAACTCTTTGTCTCAGTTAAAGGCACATTTGTTTGCTGAGCTAAGGTTTCCGGATTACATTCCCGATAGAGACGAATTATTTATCTTTGGTCAAATTAAGGCCACCTCTTTCCCAGTTATGAAAGCAGTTGGAGGATATGATGCCTGATTTAATTCTAGAATTGGTTAGTTTCCAAGCTGTGTGCTAATCAGATCAGAAAGTGGACGTTAAGTGTCCCTAATGGGAAAAAGAATAAAATACTAACACCTGTAGCTTGATGCATATTATAGCGTAAATTTATGTTTGTTTATAAACAATTAGTAATTATTATTTAATATGTTTGTTTTATTCATATTAATATACGTACAGTATGTACACGTCTTCTAGAGTGTGTTTCCATTAACACACATACATTTTAATTATTGTACTTAGCCTAAAGTATCCTTGTGCAGAAGGTGTGAATTTCACTTATACGCCAATTTTATTATTTTATATTTCAACTTTGCGCAAATGTTGATTGTATTTTATTGGCATTTGCTGTAACTGCAAGAAATAAAAATCCTAACTAATATTATAAATGCGAATGTGAGTGTGTTTGTTTGATTGTTTATTTGTTTGTTTGTTACGCTTTCACGGCTAAACTACTCGACCGATCATCATGAAATTTTGCATACACGTTGTCATGGGTACAGATAAGGACATAAGGAAACCTTTCATCCAGAAAAAAGTACTGTCCCCAAGGGATAGAAAAAAAACTTTAACGGTCGTCCGGCATAACAACTTGGCACACTGATATGAATATGAATCGCAACATGATGCCTGGAGTACAGAAAAAGGGACCTGCGGTATCCCGGAAGAAAATCTGATATCCCGAATTAAAATCTGTTCTCGAGTTATTTTAGGCACATCTATCTTAAAATGATTAATAAAAACCCGTTCCCAAGTTATTTTAGGCACATCTATCTTAAAATGATTAAAAATAATTACATTCAGCTATTTAAGTTATGTCTGTTCACCTCGTTATGGTAAATAACAAAATTGTCGTAAGAAGTTTGGTATTATACTGTGATGAACTCAAATAAAAACATTATTTGTACTAAAGTGCCTTTAACGTTTAGTACTATAACAACTTGATAGATGGCGCGGTATAGATTTGTACTATTTAATGTACTAAGATTTCACTACTCCCAAAATCCGATAGATGGCGCTGAGCACATTTTAAAACGCGGTATCGTTTTGTATTATCTATGTCTATTTTAAACTCATAATAATTGTGAAGTTTGGAGAAAGGGAAAAAAGGGATTTGGGGGACCGTAGCGATGGGAAATAACAATACATGTTTGCGATTAATTTGTTTACAAACATTGATTAGTTACCGTTTATTCATCTGTGTTTTGTCCTATTTTAATAATATTGTAATTGTTTTACGTTTTCAGTTTATATTGTTCCTTCTTTTCCTTGAGAGAGAGTTTATCATTTACTATTTTTAGGTTAGTTGTCTTACTTCAAATTCTATTTTTGTACCTTTAAGGCAATAGTTTGTTTGTTTTAATTTTTAGGTTAGGTATCTTTTTTTTCTTAAAACAAAGTTTTTTTCCTTTTTCTTTTTTGAAATGCCTCGCAAACGTAATTCTAACTTATCTAAGAGCTCATCGCGAGCCCGGACAGCTAAAATTGCTCGATCCCAAGAATCCTCAGTTCATGCCGAATTAAGGAGGCAAGAACAAGCGGAGCGACAAGCTGCTTTGAGAGCTTATGAGACACTTTCTCAAAGCCAGGAAAGACTGGAGGACCAAGCCATCCGCCAGGCTTCTAAGAGAGTAGCTGAGAAGACCCTTCAAACACAATTGCGTTTGGAGGAACAAGCC
This sequence comes from Timema californicum, assembly GCA_902141385.1. NCBI lineage: Eukaryota > Metazoa > Arthropoda > Insecta > Phasmatodea > Timematidae > Timema > Timema californicum. The sequence continues at coordinate 452 of CABFOW010006508.1, read as the reverse complement.
GAACGCCAGAGCGCTCTGAGAGCTACTGAAACGCTCCTTCAAACGCAGATCCGTTTATATGTACAAGCTGAACGACAAGCTGCTTTAAGAGCAACTGAGACGCCTCATCAAACGCAGCACCGTTTGAATGAACAAACTGAACGCCAGAGAGCTTTGAGAGCTACTGAGACGCCATATCAAACGCAACTCCGTTTAGATGAGCAAGCTGAACGCCAGATAGCTTTGAGAGCTACTGAGACGCCATATCAAACGCAACTCCGTTTAGATGAGCAAAATGAACGCCAGAGAGCTTTGAGAGCTACTGAGACGCCCCTTCAAACGCAGCTCCATTTAGAAGAACAAGCCCAGCGGCAGGCAGCCATTAGAGTAACAGAAACTACAGTAGCCCCATGGCTTCTTTGGTGCTGACTGACAGCTTTGAAAAGTTACCAGACCAACTTATGTATCCCTAC
>CABFOW010006507.1:14453-31449 GCA_902141385.1 Timema californicum | reverse complement strand
TGTAGAAAAAGTAAACATATTTTTCTGAAGAGATAATGGACAAGAACCTCAAGTTTATATAATGTAATCTCACAAACTTTTCTTTGAAAATCCGCCATGACGGAAGTATTTTGGTGGACCCCTTGAATGATTTCGCGAACCCCCTGGGGGATATTGAAAACTAACCTTTGTTCTTTGGATCTGAGAGAAAAGCTGGACTTCGAATTAAAGACAAAACTTTATTAAAATATCGAACCATGTTCGTTCCGTGTTCTTTTTTCTTCTGTATACTATCCAACACATCATTTGTTGGTTTTCTTTTATAATTAGGAGTAGAGAGATACGAACTATTAAACTTGGTGTCCATTGCAAATTTCGCGCTATAAGATAAATTAACAGTGTCGACAACAATCGACACTAAATAGGTATTATCATATCTGTTTGGAGGGGAAGAAGATTTTATACACTTTTGTAGTGATTTCATCGTTAAAGAATTTTTATACACTTTTGTAGTGATTTCATCGTTAAAGATTTTTTTTATAAATAAAATGTACCTTAGACAACAATTTTATCATCCAGCTTACAACACCTGAGGGAATTTTGTGTTTCAATCAGATTGGCTGACATTTTGAATAATTTATCTGAATTTTAAGACCAGTCAAAGATACGGTATATAATTTTAACGAAAGAAAAAAAAATATTACTATGGTAAAACATCTACGTGACTGAGTAAACTACTGTATTAAAATTAAAACTCAATTAAGCCTATGACATAAGTAAAAGAAGTTCTAAGGCACTTGCCAACCAACACTACAAATTGCAAAAGTTCACAATACACACTTTTATGAGAACTAGATTGACCATAATATTCATGTCAATAATAAAATTAGAATCAAATAAAAATCAATTTATTTTATATCACACTCAACACCTAAATAAAGTTAATTATGCTTAAAATATATCTATCTGATAGTATGAAGTGACTTAAAGCTGTACTAGCGCTAATTCTCAAACTAGTGGTTTATTTACAAGGTACTTGTGTAATATTAGTTGAAAATAAGCCTCATTGGTTAAAATAATGCCGCGGGAATTAATGTTAGCCTACTCCATTTGATCTGGTAGTAATTATCACTTTCTCACTGATAGTATCGGTAGTACGTTATAAAAAATGGAAGATATATTGAAATTAACTAAAGCATTAAGCCTTCGCGAAAATTCTAAACATGATGAAACAACTACATTTTCTGGTGGAAGTAATTTAGATGATGAATCATTTTCATATTTTACTGATATCTTTCAATTCAGCAATACATCTAAGTTAGTGTCAATGGATAGAATGGATAGTCTGGAAGGTAAGTACCCATTATTATTTATCCATAGAGAAATTTATATTCATATAGGGTTAAGATAGTTTATTCTTTGAAAGCAATGCGTTTCAAATTATTTAATCAAACACTTGTGTGAATAACCATTATTTGGTTGAGGCTATGCTGATGTTTCATTCTCTTGTAAATAATCATTATTTGGTTGAGGCTATGATGGTGTTTCAGTCTCTTAGTATCCATTAGATCAGGCCTTGATGACATTTCATTGTATTAGTATTCATCAGATTAAGCTTATGAAGACACTTCATTCTATTAGTGGGCTATTCATTAGATCAGGCTATGATATTTAATTCTATTAGGAAGGAAACCTACTATGAACAGGCACGTCATTGGTCATATTGGTTTGCATAGATTACAATGAACTAACATACTACGATCGACCGGCATGGCACACGAACGGAACGTCCTGAACGCTTCCCCAAAGATTGATTCCTTTAGCCTAACGACCAGTACGTCTGTGACCGTGAGGAGGAGAAGTTGTTTGTGTATAAGTAATTTTGTGAAATATAAATCTGGGAGAAAATTATGGAATTCACCATATTTCTTCCTCTTTATTTCATGGGTGACCTGGTGGTCTCTGATTTAAGGTGTCGGACTTCTGTGCTANACCTCGGTCCCGGCAAAGATTTATCTGATTACCAAACCCTTCCTTCACCTCTGACAAGACATCTTGTGAATGTGAGGAATGCCAGGCCTCCACCGTGGTTCAGATCCCACGTTAAACTGTAGGTCCTCCATTTCATCTTACAATCACCCTACCATTACACATTAACGTAAGTGCGTACAAACCGAACGGGTAGTAAGACGCGGGGCTAATAATAATAATTATTATTATTTAATGCACCCAGAAACTGTGTTTATGGCACTTATTTTTCCACGCTCTTCCACCTCCAATGAAATAGCACTCTCTACCATTAACTCCTTTTTGAATGAACTCTCCGTTGCAACAAATGTTTTGCCGTGTCGTGCCGGCTGTTGAGTTTGAGTTTCCTCCTTTAGTATCCATTAGGTCAAACCTTAATTTAGACCGAGTTTAATGGTTGCGTTGAAAACAAGCTCTGTAATTTTATTACTTATAATGGATTGAAAAACACAAAACATTATATTTTACCTGCATCGATGGACCACATGGTTTAAGACATCAATCTATCATTAGACTATCAATGGTAGGGTTGATCAGGGTTTGAATCTCGGTCAAGTGGACTTAGGGCGGTTTGTACTAAATGGTTTTACATTATCCCTCCATGCTAATGAGGGTATGCTTCCTATAAATTTAACCCTCCTCATCCCTAAATACTTCAAGTAGTGTAATTAGTACATTAGCATATAACCTGAATGGGTAGTAAGCCTGTGTGCTAAAAATATATGCAAATATACTTAGTCGGTACCAATTCATGGCGATTCAATCTGACTACAGTTTTGAATCAAAGTGTGCACTTCAGCACATGAGCTTAATTTTCACATTTAATTTGAAACTGATTTCAAAAACTGACAGTACACTTCAATATTATAATTTACTGTTTGTAAAGTGATATTGAATCCACTTATAATACATCCATCCACTCTTTGCTATGTGACGTAATTTGCCACCCTACCTTGTATTTCCCTATGTTTTCTACTTTTTGTGAACAATTTCCAATTTATTTTCGCGTGAAATTAAACTCTTTAAAGTTCGTCCGCTGGGTTGCCGGCCTGACTAATAATACTATTTACATCCATTTCATAAAATAAAAGGACAGAAGGAACAACGTAAAACATTGTTTTAAATAATCTAAATAAGGAATTTTGATTTAAGGAAGAACACTTACCTTTTATTAAACATATTAATTATCCTTTTAAGAAGTATGTTTGACTCTTGTACTCATTTTCAACATCGACCATGTTTGTTTTTAACGCATGAGCAGTTCTTTCAAACAAGTGAGTAGCGGACCTCGTGGTTGTAGAAGAGGAAAAAGAAAAAAACAAGCGGTCGGTTCAATTTTGACAGAAGGAAATAAACATTTAATTTCTTTATAAAAACTTTATTAACATTCATTTGGTTATATTTCAATATTTATATTAAACCTTCATTTTATTTGATTTTTATCCCTAGTCCATAGCCAACGTTTCATCTTTTGTTTTTTTTATATATTAGTTTTCTCTTTGGACTTGGAAGTATGAATATAACATTTTTAAATTTGAATTATTGGAAGGTTTTTGAATAGGAGACGAGGTCTTCTTCCTCGGTGTTGGTCCAACATGGAGCCAAATCTGTGGAGCTCCTAATTCAAATTATTTTAAAGTGAACTAAAGGCTGTGAATTAAAGTACAAGTAGCAAAAATGGAAAGCTAAGTGTGTGTGCAAGAACTATACTTTTTATTTTCGTTTAAATTGTGGAAGAATTTGAAGTGAAACAAATTTATCAAGATGGTGTTTCAATATGGACTAATTATTCATGGGTGAGGTCAAACTAACTCTTCAATTTTAAATTATCATTTTTCTTTCTTTCTCCTATAAAAATCAGAACTCATTTACTTTCAGAAAGACCGACTAATACCGAGAATTAATTAACAGTTTATTTTATGTCTAATTATTAATTTAGTGATTGTACTTTTTTTTTTCTCTTCTTTTTGGTTTCAACAATACTGTTCTATACTTTGTTAAATTAGAATTATAACTATTCGGAATTCCATAGGTAGGATTGGGATGTGGTAAAAAGGGAAACAACAATAAATTCACAAAAGTGCCAACAATGGTTATTTTATACATTCATTTTTTTTATTGTAGTCTAAATTACATTTTGTTCCAACAATCCATTTTATCTAAATTGTTAATGTTTTAGTTTTAAGTTTACCCAGTGGTCTCTAGTATTGAGAGTCGTCGCCACTTACTGAATTAGCCGAGGTACATTGTTTTTCTTTCTTTTTATTATTATTTTTCCCCTAGATACTAGGGGTGGCGCCCAACAATAAACACAATCTTTGTACATCTTGATGTTAACTATTGTTGTTACAGCACAAGATGTCAGAAGACACTTGATACTAGACAAGTAAAATTATTTATATATATTAAAATATATACAGAGAATACACATATCTCTCTGACATTGTAGAAATAAGAAAATATTTATTTTTTCTCATTACAGCTATGATAAACACTTTACACAGTTAAAATACTTTCTGACCAAATATGATTCTTTGTATTCACTTTGAGTTGAACTGTTTTGATAGTTTTTTGGGATAGCTAAATAACATTATTCCAAACGGGGACTGAACTTAAAAAGACCCAAAAATCACAAAAATTAAGTACTAGCAGCAACACACTCACAAAAAAGGTGGAGAATACAAAATACAAAATTCAAGATTATTAAAAAAAAAAAATGTTTTAGTGAACAATTCAAAACCAAACTCACCTAGAAGTGACACAGGAACAAATATCACTTTAAAAAACCCCATACGGTATCTAATAATAAACTTTGCAATAAAAGGTTATTCAGGCCACTTTACAGCAACTTGGTAAAATGACTAAGTTCTTAGGCCATTATTTGAGTCTCTTAGTAACTTCTTAATGACAAATTTACAGGTTAGATTAGTTTTATTTTAATGTATACCTCTAAGCATGAGTTTAAAACTAGCCTAAATATAATATAATTATAATATAATATATCATTGATATCATAATGACAGGTAGTTAAAGCCAGATTCTGATTAATTTTATATGACTGGATGAAGACACCTAATAGATTTCTGTAAACTTTTTACACAATCCTAAATGTTTAAAACTAATTGGTTTCGATCTACGCCAATACTAGAACGTATCCTTCCTCCACATTGACCCGGTCTTCTCCTCTATCCTCCACATTGACCCGGTCTTCTCTTCTCTCCTCCACATTGACCCGGTCTTCTCCTCTCTCCTCCACATTGAGCCGGTCTTCTCCTCTCTCCTCCACATTGACCCGGTCTTTTGCTCTCTCCTCCACATTGAACCCGGTCTCCTCCTCTTTCCTCCACATTGACCCGGTCTTCTCTCTCCTCCACATTGACCCGGTCTTCTCCTCTCTCCTCCTCATTGACCCGGTCTTCTCCTCTACCCTCCACATTGACCCGGTCTTCTCCTCTCCCCTCCTCATCGACCCGGTCTTCTCCTCTCCCCTCCACATTGACCCGGTCTTCTCCTCTTTCCACATTGACCCGGTCTTCTCCTCTCTCCTCCACATTGAACCGGTCTTCTCCTCTCTCCTCCACATTGACCCGGTCTTCTCCTCTCTCCTCCACATTGACCCGGTCTTCTCCTATCTCCTCCACATTGACCCGGTCTTCTCCTATCTCCTCCACATTGACCCGGTCTTCTCCTGTCTCCTCTACATTGACCCGGTCTTCTCCTCTCTCCTCCACATTGACCCGATCTCCTCCTCTCCCCTCCACATTGACCCGGTCTCCTCTCCCCTCCACATTGACCCGGTCTCCTCTCTCCTCCACATTGACCCGGTCTCCTCTCTCCTCCACATTGACCCGGTCTCCTCTCTCCTCCACATTGACCCGGTCTCCTCTCTCCTCCACATTGACCCGGTCTCCTCTCTCCTCCACATTGACCCGGTCTCCTCTCTCCTCCACATTGACCCGGTCTTCTCCTTTCTCCTCCTCATTGACCCGGTCTTCTCCTCTACCCTCCACATTGACCCGGTCTTCTCCTTTCTCCTCCACATCGACCCGGTCTTCTACTCTCTCCTCCACATTGACCTGGTCTTCTCCTCTCTCCTCCACATTGACCCGATCTTCTCCTATCTCCTCCTCATTGACCCGGTCTTCTCCTCTCTCCTCCACATTGACCCGGTCTTCTGCTCTATCCTCCACATTGACCCGGTCTCCTCCTCTCTCCTCCACATTGAGCCTGTCTGCTCCTCTCTCCTCCACATTGACCCGGTCTCCTCTCTGCTCCTCTCTCCTCCACATTGACCCGGTCTCCTCCTCTCTGCTCCTTCTCTCCTCCACATTGACCCGGTCTCCTCCTCTCTGCTTCTCTCTCCTCCACATTGACCTGGTCTCATCCTCTCTGCTCCTCTCTCCTCCACATTGAGCCAGTCTTCTCTCTCCTCCACATTGAGCCGGTCTTCTCCTTTCTCCTCCTCATTGACCCGGTCTTCTCCTCTATCCTCCACATTGACCCGGTCTTCTGTCTCCTCCACATTGACCCGGTCTTCTGCTCTCTCCACATTTACCTGGTCTCCTCCTCTCTCCTCCACATTGACTCGGTCTCCTCCTCTCTCCTCCACATTGACCCTGTCTGCTCTTCTCCCCTCCACATTAACCCGGTCTCCTGCTCTCTCCTCCACATTGACTCGGTCTCCTCCTCTCTCCTCCACATTGACCCTGTCTGCTCCTCTCTCCTCCACATTGACTCGGTCTCCTCCTCTCACCTCCACATTGACCCGGTCTTCTGCTCTCTCCTCCACATTGACTCGGTCTCCTCCTCTCTCCTCCACATTGACCCGGTCTCCTCTCCTCCTCATTGACCCGGTCTCCTCTCCTCATTGACCCGGTCTCCTCTCCTCATTTGACCCGGTCTTCTCCTCTCTCCTCCACATTGACCCGGTCTCCTGCTCTCTCCTCCACATTGACTCGGTCTCCTCCTCTCTCCTCCACATTGACCCGGTCTCCTCCTCTCTCCTCCTCATTGACCCGGTCTCCTCCTTTCTCCTCCTCATTGACCCGGTCTCCTCCTCTCTCCTCCACATTGACCCGGTCTCCTCCTCTCACCTCCACATTGACCCGGTCTCCTCCTCTTTCCTTCACATTGACCCGTTGAAGAGTCTTGGAAATTATTATTTTTCTGTGAAAACCAATCCTATGTTGTTTTTTCTGTTTATAGGTTTAACTGTGAAAGGTGTGTTTGACAGAATTCACGGGAAGGAGTTGTTTTACTGCTCGAGTCATCTTGGAGCCCTGGTTATCGAGAAGATGCTCGATTTTGCCAACGACAAGGTTCTGGAAAGATTCCTCTTGTTGTTTGAGGAGAACCTTCAGACAATCCTCCACGATCCGTACGCGAGCTTGGTACTGATGAAACTGGTTTACATAGCGGCGGGACGAGGGAAGGTTAGTTCGGCGGTGTTGTAGGTCGTGCTAGGTTTCAAATGTAGGAAGTTATCGACTCTTTGTTAAGTACGACATTTTCATTTCTTTGGTCAAGAGTAGAGCCTACCGATGACCTGGCGGTCTAGGGGTAAGGTATCAGACTTCTATGCTGGCGGCTGGGGTTCAATCCTCGCTCCCGGCACAGATTTATCTGATTACCAAACCCTTCCTTCATCTCTGACAAGACATCTTGTGAATGTGTGGAAATGCCAGGCCTCCACCGTGGTTCGGATCCCACGTTAAACTGTAGGTCCTCCATTTCATCTCACAATCACCCTACCATTAAACATTAGCGTAAGTGCGTACAACCCGAACGGGTAGTAAGACGTGGGTGCGGTGCTAATAATAATAATAATAATTTTTCGGTCGTGCTGGGAATCAAACTCTGGGATTCTTAACTCGGTAGACAAACACTTTACCAATGGGCTAAGGTGTAGGACCTTAACCACTCAAATAAGAGTTTAAAAAAAAATTGAATTTGTGAAATACAACTTCGGACAACCTAACCCTTATTTTTGTTACAGACCGAGCCGAAAACCTGGAAAAGATGCGTTGATCAATCTCCTGGACCTAACCTTAATGAGGACCAGGCTGTTTCCGACAAAGAGCCGGTCACAAAGACAAAGAAAGGCGATGATACCGGTGACTCCAAGCCACACTCGGGCCATGATATTGTTAAACTGGTTTCAGACGGATCAGTCTTAGATCTCGATACCAGTGGCAAGATCTTCGATAAAACTGACCTTTCATTTCAAAAAGATGGCGGAGGGGAGTATTTTCTCAAAACGGATGTTTCCGATATTACATATCGTAAACTTAAAAACCGATCAATCTCTACAGGCAAGGAAATTTTTTCTGATAATAAGTCTAATGTGGAGCAAAGAAAAATTATTAAAGAGGCTAAATTTAAGGTTCCTTCTAAGCCCGGTAATAATAAACCTGCTGGATCGTTATCTAAACCGGGGAGTTTTTGCGATACATCTGTAGAGCAAATACATATCAATGGCCGTGGAAACGACGATAGAAATTATATTGATGATTATGATGAATACTCAGATGAAGACGAAATTTTAGATATAAGTGTGAAAAGGGGGCTGAGTTTTTTTGGTAAGCTAGCTAGTTTTATATTTCCAAAAAAAAATGAGACTGATGATAATCTAAATACGGAGAACGATATTGTCTTTGGCCGTGAGAACGGTTCCAGTGAAAATGAAAGCAAGGGGGGTAAAACCGATGACGAAAGCGACAGCGATGAAAGTAAGGTGGACCTGGATGAACTCAGCAAGATTTTGAAAGAAGACGAGTTCCAGTATGACGGCATTAGCGTGATGCAGGAAAGAGGGGAAAGCACGGTTATTACCCACGTCAATGACGAGTCAATCAAAGTATCGAGTGTTTTCAAACCTGTCGAAACCAGAAAATCAGGCGACAGGAGTAATGAAGGCCGCGGTAAAGCCGCTAAACGTATAGCCGGCGAAGAAGTGGGGTTTTTGAGGAGATCCGAGTTTAGCTGCGGTTCGTGGTTCCTCGGCGTGGCCAGATTCACGCTGGACAACCTGGAAGAGTTCATGTGGAACCCTTACGCCGCCCAGGTGGTGGAAGAGGTCTTGCACAATCTTTCCGTTAGCGAGAATACGGGATGCCCAAGTTTGTATTATCTGGATAACGCTTTCCCGGTCGCTTCACAGGAGAACGTAAACCTGCTTGTACAGTTTGCAGACAAATTTTTGTCATGGCCAGAATTAGCAGGTAAGTTTAACAGATGGAATTTTATGCAGTAGTTTTCAAACTCATTATCATTAAAATATACATTTTATAGGCGAGGCCATTCGCTGGGTTATTTAATATACTGGGTGGCTTATTGTGTTTATTGTAACTAAACACTAGACAAAATTAGATGATTTTTAAAATGTAAATTCACCCGCCTCGGTGGCGTAGTTGGCTAACGCGCTTGTCGTGTTGAGTTTGACTGCTGAGGACGGGGAGATCAAGGTTCGAATCTCCGTCGGGTGAACTGGGGGTGGTTTTTCCTAAATGGTTTTCCACTCTCCCTCCACGCATCTCTAATTCAACCTTCCCAATTCCTAATCCATTAGAGTAATTAGTACTAAAAGCGTATAACCCGAACGGGTAGTAAGACACGTTGCTAAATAATATAAATGTAAATTTATTTTGTTTTTGATTACCATTAATATATTTTTTTTCTATTCTTGTGTTGTACAAATAAATCCAACAACTTAGCTCACTCGGTAGCGAGTCTTTCTACTTAGCTGAGGGCCCTGGGTTTGATTCCTGGCATAGCTGAAAAATGTATAGTCGGTGAAATATGGATTTACGCTTGCACATTGATAAATTAACGGCCGTAAACTGGATGATGTGTCTGTCATAGTCTTAAGATGGATTATAACAGGCGTAGCAAGCCGGCAGTAGAAAATATGTGAACCTAGCACACAGGCTGGAAACTGTGATGGATGTAAAATGTTCTTCAAATTAATGTCCCAACATATTTGTGTGTTTTAAATTTATGTCCCAACATATTTGTGTGTTTTAAACTAATGTCCCAACATATTTGTGTGTTTTAAATTAATGTCCCAACATATTTGTGTGTTTTAAATTAATGTCCCAACATATTTGTGTGTTTTAAATTTATGTCCCAACATATTTGTATGTTTTAAACTAATGTCCCAACATATTTGTGTGTTTTAATTTGGGTTTTTTCTGGTACATTTATTGTTAACCATACTCACATGTGTTTTAAAAACGTTTTACAGTTTTCTAAATAAATCTCTGTTTTACAGTTTTCTAAATAAATCTCTATTCTATTGGATTTGTTCTAGCTCTTGCCTACAATGAAGTAACAGCACATTTACTTAAAACCTTGCTAAACGCTCTATCAGAGGTCAGGAGCGACACTACGCAAAAGTTAGCGTACAAACTACTAAGCGATTGTTTCGCCTATGACGAACACAGTCTCTCCAACTTGATATGCTTCAAATCAAGATTCCCGAGCATAAAAAGAAACTACACCAAGGGGGTCACCCGCGACCACTCCCTCTCAGTCTTGCCTGTGTTCGAGAACGTGGCTTCTAGCCAGTTATTCAACTCGGTGATATATATCGCTTCCCCCGAGCTTCTCAACGAGATCCACAAGAGGTGTTTCAAGGGACGACTTTTGCAACTCTCTCTGGCGGAACTGGCGGTGCCTCTCGTGAATAACTTGTTGGATCATTGCACAGACTTGGATCAGGTTTGTGGAGTTGAAGGGAAACAGATAATGTTCCTTATTAAAAAGTGCTAGGGATTTTTTAAATTTTATTACTCGCCTCGGTGGCGTAGTTGGCTAACGCGTTTGTCGTTTTGAAGCTCGACTGCTGAGGACGGGGAGATTGAGGTTCGAATCTCGGTCGGGTGAACTGGGGGTGGTTTTTTCCTAAATGGTTTTCTGCAAATGCGGGTTCACTTCCTCTAATTCAACCTTCCCAAGTCCTAATCCATTAGAGTAATTAGTATTTAAAGCGTATAACCCAAACGGGTAGTAAGACGCGGTGCTAAATATTATTATTATTATTACTTTTTCTATTTTGATACTTCATTTTAAAATTGGGAGTTGGATCCATTCCACCAATTTGCCTCTAAATCCCAAATATTAATCCGAATTTTGATAAAAATTATGAACACGAGAGGAAATATAAATATTATAGACTAATATAAAATACAAATAGTAGGCCTAACTAAATGTTAACATTCTCTCTGATAATTCATTCATTAAAAAAAAGCATCCATTGGGTTAGGTGATAGATTACTGGTTTGGTGCCTGGAGTTCTAAAACAAATTTAACTTGGGGGGAAAAAAACAGAAAATTGAGTGTCAAATCCTTGAATCTTCTTAAAGATTTGACAGATTCAAGGGTCCATCCCTATTTAAAATAAAATCTAGTAATATCATTGTCACAAACTAAAATAATTATAACCTTTTAATTGGCAACCAGTCTTACAATTCTGTTGGGTTTTTTTTTCTTTCTAGATGGAAGATATGTATAATGAACTCGGTGAAAACTTTGAGATCCTTCTTGATAAAAGACACACTTCCATCCTCGTCCACTTGGCCGAAGCGTGTTGTAGACTCAAGGTCAAACAGGGCTGCTTTCAGGAGGTTTGTAAAGTATGGTTCATGGCTACTGGTTAGCGTAGGGTGACATTGAAATGTGAAACAAACGGTTCTTCTCAAACATTTGAGTCCCAAACTGAGTGAGTACGACCAAATATTCTCTGACAATCTTTCAGAGTGTCGACACTTGTGATTGGACTTCATTTGAAACAAAATCTTATTCTTGGGAACATACAAACTTTGGGGTAACAAAACACGATTAGGTTTTAATCGTGAGCAATTTATTGCCTAGATGGTATCGGGAAAGTTATGATAGTTTTTATGCAATCAGGGTGACCCGGTGGTCTAGGGGTAAGGTGTCGGACTTCTGTGCTGGCGGCCGGGGTTCAATCCTCTGTCCCGGCACAGATTTATCTGATTACCAAACCCTTCCTTTGCCTCTGACAAGACATCTTGTGAATGTGGGGAATGCCAGGCCTCCACCGTGGTTCGGATCCCACGTTAAACTGTAGGTCCTTCATTTCATCTCACAATCACCCTACCACTACACATTAGTGTGAGTGCGTATAACCAGAATGGGTAGTAAGACGCGGTGCTAATAATAATAATAATAACATATTCTCCCAAGTCCTCTTCTATGTATACCATGCGCCTGATTTGTTGTCAAAAATGACTGCTGTTCATTACTGTGACATTAATTGGTCATCTTGTGTATCTGTTACACACACACACACACACACACCTCTCCTAATCACATGTTCTCTTGTTAGCACATGATGCAAGCCTTGCACTGCCTGAGCCCTCCGGGTGATCCTAAGCTCTTCGTCTCCTTACTCTTGAGTCTACAGCCAGAGGAGAACATTTTGGAAGATGGTATCGAGTCATTTTTTGTCGAGCAGGACGGAGCGCAGATACTGATAAATATGTTTCAGTTCACCAGACCAATGGAGGTTGGTTCAGGGCTCTCTTAGTTGATTTTTTTCGCAAATGTTTTCTCTAATTAAAAAAAAACTATAACAGGGCCTACTAAAAAAAAGTATAAGAATTATTTTGTACCTAATACATATGTATAAGCGCGGAATATTAACAAGTAATCACCCGCTTCGTTGGCCGCACGGTCTAAGAAGTACTCTCACAATAGAGTAGACCGCCGATGACGAATTTGGAGCTCGATCCCGGTCGGATGTACTTATGGGGTCTATTGACGCAAATGCAGGCACATATACTCCTAATTCAACCTTCATCCCTAACCTATCAGTGTAATTAGCACACAAGCATACAACCTGAATGTGTAATAAGATGCGATGCTAAAACAAAAAGTTAATCAGTTAAATTATATTTGTTGGAAGTAATTATATTTAAGGGGGAACTGACTTTTGTGTCATTCTGTATTTTCACTTGATGACCTGGTGGTCAAGGGGTCGGACTTCTGTGCTGAGGGTCAGGGGTTCAATCCTTGGTCCCGGCACAGATTTATCTGATTACCAAACCCTTCCTTCACCTCTGACAAGACATCTTGTGAATGTGGGGAATGCCAGGCCTCCACCGTGGTTCGGATTCCACGTTAAACTGTAGGTCCTCCATTTCATCACGCAATCACCCTACCATCACACATTAGCGTAAGTGCGTATAACCCGAACGGGTAGTAAGACGCGGTGCTAATAATAATAATAATGTATTTTCACTTCTACAGAATATTTAAGTACACAACAACAACAAATCTACATAGTAAAGTAAATATATTAAATACAATGGCACTTGTATAGTTGATATAAAGGCATTAAAACACAGAGCAACATTTGAAAAATGTTGATTTGGTTTAGTAAATAATAATCTGTTTTTTTGTTTTAGACTGCAACTAACTTTCTGCAGATGGCTCCAGAGGAAATGTTAATTTTACTAAACGACAGCAATGGTCCGAGTGTCTTGAACGCTTTTTTGTCGAGTAAATATATTGAACAGGCCTGTAAAGCGGGCCTTGTTCCAGCTCTTAAGGTGAGTTAGTTTGTATCTTCTCGCCGGTTACAAAACATAGCAGTAACTTGAGGTGGAATAGAAGAGGAGGTTAATTAAGAACTGCAAAGACAGGAGAAGGGAGGGGAACCATTTTCTCCAATAGATAGCGCGGAGTTCACTTTCAATAATATTTCGGGCTATTTTGGTACACTTTATTTGTAAAAAATTGTAATTTTATTTTATGTCTTGTGCTCTCTTCCAAGCAAATTAGATTTGATTCATATCAGGTATTTAACGTGCGCTTTCTGAACTGACTGATTATACCAGCACATGAGATTTTCTATGAGCAAGAGTGAAGAGGCAGACCAATTTTGCCGGGAAAGGTATTTTCACATACCTTCCAGGGTTTTGTTTACAAGTCTCAATCAACATGAGACCGACGGCTGTACTTTCCCTTCAAATTGAGTTGTGCTTGGATTTTTACTGTTCAAGAAAAAACCTGTTGACCTCGGCTATATTTGAACCTAATAACACCCGAGTCCTTGGGCGGGCACTTAACCCCCAAGACCACCGAGGTCGACAGCAAATTATATGAGTAAAAATTTATTGAATTGATTTAAAACGTTTAGAATCAAATTTTCATTAATTTGAACTTTTAAAGAGATGTCTTTTGTATGGTAGAAATGTTGTTATGGGTAACTCGCATATTTAGCATAGGTTAGGTTCCGTGGAAATGATAACTGTGGGTGCACAGTCTACTACTAGTCACACCCTCTTGTCAGCTGCAATATGCGGTGTTTGTTTTCTGTTTAAAACCCGCCTCGGTGGCGTAGTTGGCTGACGCGCTAGTCGTGTTGAGCTCGACCGCCGAGGACGGGGAGATCGAGGTTCGAATCTCGGTCGGGTGAACTGGGTCGTGGTTTTCCACTCTCCCTCCACGCAAATGCGGGTGCACTTCCTCTAATTCAACCTTCCTAATTCCTAATCCATTGGCGTCATTAGTACTTAAAAGCGTATAACCCGAACGTGTAGTAAGACGCGGTGCTAATAATAATAATAGAGTATTTGAGTGTGACCTTCATGTGGGTTGTGCGTAGGGCTATCTGGCAACACTGGCCTGCTCCCAGTTTGGTTCCACCTCCCTCCAGTTCATCTGGGAGAACGGGACCTTGGCCGACTGCCTCGCGATGGTGGAGGAGCTCTCCCTCAGCGAGAAGATACTGAACAGGGACGAGTGCGGCAGCGCCATCTCCGTCAACTTTGGACTGTTCCACTATGGCCGAAGTGTTCAAGAGTGGAGGAACTGGTACAAGGAGACTCACTCCCCGGCGTTTGATATTGAGCTCTATTGAATCTCTGTTCAGGACTCCTTGGCGCAAACCGTCTTACTGGTGTTATGTAGTAGTAGGGATGGACAACACATGAACTCTGGTAATGGTGGCGCGTACCTTTTTGAGAACCCATTCAACACGAAGAAAGACACATTTAAACACTCACCTTTTCTAACCGCCGATACTTTACTCACCTCCTAAAATAATGCACATGAATTCATTGAGAGCAAGTGTTTGAATGTGTGTGTGTGTTAGTGTGTTGTCTCAGTAACGTCTAATTCACTCATCACACGTGTGAGTATGAGAGTTTCTCTCTCACGTATTGTAGTCTGATGTTATATTAAAATAAAACTAATAATACCATATTGCTCCAAATATAGGTCGCACTCGCAAAATGTGTTCACGTTGACGTCATTATCTTGCTCTCTCCTTCCACCATTCTTCTTCTTTCTGTTATCTGCTCCTCTCATCTCTTGCCCTCCCTTAAGATCTCTTTTCTACATACTTCATCACCGTCATTCTCTTTAATATCCTCTCTTTTTTTTCATACTTATTACATCCCTTGTTCACTTTGTCAGGGAAGTAATTATTCAAGCTAAAAATGAGATCTCTTTAAAATGGAGAAGACACATTTTTTTTTCTCTTTCAGTTTCGGCATAATTTAATACCAATGCTTAAAAAGTCGATCCTTTACCGAGCGATACGTGGTACAAGTTTGATCATTTATAAGATTCTGAAATTAACGATTAAATACACTAAATTATATCTAAAACAGTAGTGATAAAAGAGGAATAATGAATGCCTTAAAACGTGTTTCAAAAGAAATGGCAAATGTTTAAGGTTTTACCATTTTATTTTGATGGCCATTTTTGTTCCTACTATTATCTTTCCTAATAATAGGAACATGTTCAAGGCATAATTTATTTAAAAACTGCTTTTTTCCAGGTTAGAGCAATAAAAACTATTTTGTTGCGTATTATCTAAGGAACTGGTTCGGTTAGATAGCATTGGTCGTGTTCGGTTAAAGAGTGCAGCCTATTTTTGGATCAATGTAGTATTTAATTTATAATTTATATTATTATGTGCACTTAACTACACGAGCTGTGTGAGCACTTGAAGCTACCAGTGAGTTCATTTTACACTAAACTTTATTCCATTAGCACGAGGGGTGTGTCGAACAGTGTTGCCATCACTATTTGTGTGTTTAATTTTATTATAATTTTAAAAATATCTCTAACTATAGTTGATATATGCTATTTAATCATTAAGGTGTATTTTAATGTTGCTTATGATAATTTAATTCACTTAGGTGGAGATTTGTCTTATGGTATTTATCATTTACTTTAAGTTTAAACAGATTGAAAATGTATTATCAAAATCCAATGAAAATGTTTGTCGGCCATGATTTAAATGCTTTTGAAAAGACCACCGCACTTTGAGAAGGATCTGTTGCAATTATTTATCATCTTTTAATCCTTTTCCTGCATTGAAAATTGTTCCTTGAGTCTGATTTCATAATTTAAATGTATAGTTTTGAGTATTGGTTCATAAAATATAATGTTTGTATATCGAACTCTTGATTTGATTTGTTTTACTATTCACACATAGTTCACTAAGATTATTGTTTTGATAATTATTTATACGAAAACTTTTACATTGGTTGCACGCGTTTTTGAATATAGATATTAAAATATGTTGAATTAATTATGGCACTCAATGGGGACAGCGAAGAAGATATATTGAGACGAGGACGGCAGGGAGAGGTTTTCTACAGGTGGGTAAGAGACTACTTTGGAAAGGAGAAGTGTAAGGAAGTGTATGTCGAGCACACTTCATACCCTTAGTTACGTCTACAGCGGAAACTTGGACTTTGGGTAAAATAGAAACAAGGAAAGTGTAAGTCATGGGTATGAAGTTTTTTAGGCGCCTGCTAGCTGTCACCAGAAGAGATAGGATTAGGAATGAAGATGTGAGGAGCTTCTTAGCTGTCACCAGAAGAGATAGGATTAGGAATGGAGATGTGAGGAGCTTGTTAGCTGTCACCAGAAGAGATAGGATTAGGAATGAAGATGTGAGGAGCTTGTTAGCTGTCACCAGAAGAGATAGGATTAGGAATGAAGATGT
>CABFOW010006507.1:0-12427 GCA_902141385.1 Timema californicum | reverse complement strand
CTCAGTCTTGCTTCCTCTACTATCTCATGTACTCCAACATCCTCATTACATGTCCATACCACCTCAGTCTTGCTTCCTCTACTATGTCATGTACTCCTACTCTATTCCAGATAAGAGATGAATGTACACTTTCACAAAACATTCATTGTAAATATCTATTTATACATAATTTAATTAATCGTATGTACCCTATAATAGAAATCGATCATGACAACATTAAATTTGAATCGTTATCTGTTTTACATCTGTCATCCAGGGCTTCCCTCTAATTTACCTCCAGGCCACAACGTCGTCGGTGAGTGCAGACTGCCAGTCGGACCTTTGATCTAGAGGATCGAGGAACTGAATTTGATATCCTCGGTACAAAAATATGGTGGAATTATGTTTCTTGGTTTTAATTGAATTTCTGGAGGTAAAGCACACGTGTTTAAAATGTTTACTCTAAAATTATCTTGAAGCGTTGGTTGACTATTTATCTAGAATTTAATATTGGTTTCATTGAAATAGGGAAAGAAAGAGTTGTTTTTTTGCTCTTAGGTTTTTATATGTAAACTAATTTCTTCCTAGAGTATTTTTCAAAGTAATTGGATTGATTTTTTTAAAAACCTGCATCGATGCGCATGCAGATAAAGAAGTTGTTCTCATCTTATTTGTGTTGCATGTGACAAATAGCACTGAGGGTGTTTTTAACTAAATGGCTTCCCACTCTCGTCGTAAATACAGGTACATTTATCTAAATTTTACCCACCTGTGCAACTATGTGGATAGGATGTATTTTTTAAAGGGGGGACCTTCGTGGCGGACCTGGCTTGTTCTACAAAGTAGTCAACTCTCGGTTCTTCAACCTTTCACGGTTCCTTGGAAAAGGGTCGTTATTTGAATTTTAACCAATTTTGTTCCACCCCCAACCCTCATATCAAAAATTGCATTTCTTTAGAATACACATGCATTTCCAAAAAAGTCCATAATGGAAGCCTGCTTCTTCTTAGCGCCAGTTTGCTCGATGAAGTCTTTCACATTATAGATGGTGACGTGGCGGTCTAGGGGTAAGGTGTCAGACTTCTGTGCTGGCGGCCGGGGTTCAATCCTCGGTCCCGGCATAGATTTATCTGATTACCAAACTCTTCCTTCACCTCTGACAAGACATTTTGTGAATGTGGGGAATGCCAGGCCTCCACCGTGGTTCGGATCCCACGTTAAACTGTAGGTCCTCTATTTCATCTCACAATCACCCTACCATTGCACATTAGCGTAAGTGCGTATAACCCGAATGGGTAGTAAGACGCGGTGCTAATAATAATACATAGATCTGGAGCCACAGCTCTTTGTTAGAGCCACAGCTCTTTGTTAGAGCCCTGGTGCTTAAGTGCTCTTGAGTTGACGTCCCCAGCTTTCAGAACATCTTTCATCGTGGGGATGTCTTCAGGCTCTTCTTCCATTTCTCCCTCCCCCTCTTCATCGCTGGACTCCTGCTGCTCCATGATTATATCGGCGTCGTCGAGGGTGCCCCAAACTGTGATGTCATTGTCTGCTGCTATGTACTCCTCATACGTGCAGTCTGGGGCTAATCTCTGCCACGTTTCCTCGTCGCGCGGCCGAGTGAAAGTCAGGGGGACAGAAGAAGGTGCTGTTGATGAGCCAGGCTGCGGCTCTGTGGAGGGGCCTGGCTGAAAATCGGCGTCCACTGGCGGTGGGTCATCTGGGTCTTCGGAACTGGCAGCGGCGGGAAGCACATAGATTGAAGTCTTTTCACCGATTGGTAGCACAAATTGGGCGTGTCAGAAACAGTTGGCGATTACCACCGGTCTCGTGGCCCTCCAACTGGCGACGATTCTCTCCATGATCCTGAATACGCCTCACTTTTTGACCTCCTTGCCCATGTCGAGATCCCACACCATACTCCGCACAAGCATCTCACGGAACTTCACCTTTACTCGCTGGATTATCCCCCGGTCCAGGGGCTGAAGCATGCTGGGGGTGTTCTTTGGCAGAAACACCAGAACGATGTTCCTGAGTTTGGCGAGAGAAGGATGTGCAGGGGAATTGTCAACGAAGAGCACGACTTTTCTATTTGTGGCGTTCATCTTCGAATCGAAGCCACCTCGTGAACACCCTCGAGGTCATCCACGCCTTCTTATTAAAATCATAGTCACAAGGCAGGATGTTTCCCTTGAAACCCCGGGGTTTCTCGAACTTCCCGATCATGGGGGGGGCTTCGTCTTATTACTGCCGTCTCATGTTGCAGCACTGAAGGACGGTGAGACGCTCCTTGCTACTCTTCGCACCTTTGCACACATCCCTTTTCACAGCAGGAGTGTGATCTGGCATGAGGTTGTTGAACATCCGCGGCTCATCAGCGTTGTATACATCTTGAGGCTGATAGCGCCTAAGGATGTTTCGGAGCAAGGGCATCCACTCTCTCACCGGCGTTGGGTCAACCAATGCACTTTCACCGATGACCTTGTGATGCATTTTGAAACTCTCCAGCCACCCACTAGAACACATAGTTTCCTATATCTAACCTCAGGGGAAATTCATCGTCTCTCAGTTTATAGGCACGTGTTGCGCTCTATGCTGGCTGAACCACTCCAGCATAACTAGCTCCATATTCGTGTGTGCACCCTTCAAATTTTTGAACTCAAATTATGGCCTTCCTTCTGCACTGCATTCCCAATTTATTTTCTCATTTTGAGAATCGTGAAAAGTAGTGACCTAGGAATGCCATGCCGCCCCATCTTTGTACACGTCTTCTCATCCGCTTCCTGGATGATCTTATACTTCTTCTGTGCTATTGGGAGGGGGTGGACAGAGTCGAGTGCTATTGGCTGGCATTGATAAAGTGGTGTCTGTTTTTATACCTGACCTACCCCAGTTACTGGCAATTCAGTGCTCACGAAAATAATCGCAATCCAGCGACCTAAATAAGTGCAAAAAATACATTTTAGGGTCGTAGAATCAAAAGTTGTTTGTAATATATTTTAGCGAGACCCGATTCAGTGGCTGCGTGGTCTAGTGCACCACTCTTGTGTTGGACTAGACTGCCTAAACAGAGGAATCAGGGTTTGATCTCGTTTGCACTGAAGGTGTTTTTTTCTTAAATGGTTTTCTACTCTCTTTTCACACAAATGTGGCTGCACTTCCTCTCGATTAAGCCTTCCTAATCCTACCGATCAGTGTAATTAGTACATAGGTGTATAACCTGAACGGGTATTAAGATGAAGGCTGTGTTGAAAAAATTAAGAGGACTTTGTTTTTCAATTTTGTACATTCTAGCTTTTTCAAAAAAAAAATTTTTTTCCTGTGGTCCCATCTGATGTCCCCCTTATTAGGATTTTTAAAATCTAAAAAGGTGACCTGGTGGTCTAGGGGTAAGGTGTCAGACTTCTATGCTGGCGGCCAGGGTTCAATCCTCGGTCCCGGTACAGATTTATCTGATTACCAAACCCTTCCTTCACCTCTGACAAGACATCTTGTGAATGTGGGGAATGCCAGGTCTCCACCGTGGTTCGGATCCCACGTTAAATTGTAGGTCCTCCATTTCATCTCACAATCACCCTACCATTACACATTAGCGTAAGTGCTAATAATAATAATTTAAAATCTAAAATATGTCTTGAAGATATTTTTATGGACGTCAAGACTTTGTTGCTGTTGTCAGAGTAGGTAATAAGAAAAGAGTTGGACACATTTTGTTTTTATTAAGATTCTCACAGTTAGTTGCTTTTTAAACAATGAACATAAATATAATAAATGGTAAAATTGAGCCAACATTTCATTGGATTCACTTTGTACAACTTTGTTTAGGCCTAGGTAATTTTCCCCACAGAGAACTAAAATAAAACTAAAGATACAATTAATAAAAAAAACAGTAAAGGGGCCTTTATAAAGAGTCCCACAAAAAAAACTTTGAATAAACATTTTTGTAATAAAAAAAATGTGAACTTGCTCTTTTAGTTTCTCTTTCTTTTTGACAAATGAAGTAAAATAAAAAGAGCAGTTCAAGGTGTTTTTTTTAAAAACTCTTTGCACATTAAATTATCAAATGGCATCAGTTAATAATCGTAACATATGATATGGTTATTAGATTATGGCACAAATAAAAATACGTCAATTTGTATAACTGCTTCCCTGAACTTGCATGGCTAAGTGAGTTTACACTACAAACAATACAAACATTCCCATATTACAGCCTGAAGGAGCTACACGATTGGTGGAACACCAGTGTGATATTTTAAACGGGTGCAACCATGTATAGACAGTTCCATAGCAAAGTAAGTCACTCCGAATGTTTGTATTTTTTAATACTTTTAAATTTCCGGTCTTATGTTTAACAAAACTCGGGCCAGACTCTGAAAAACGTCAAACTCAGTTGATGTGAAGCACTCGGACTGACAGTTGTGGACTTTACGTGAACACATGATAAAGGACCGCACTACGGGGTCCCTCACCGCCGAGTCAGGAGTTTGTTAGTATTCGAATAGCGCTTGCAAATCTTTAAGTATCATTTCTAAATCAAATGAAGGGATAATTTTAGTTATAATAATTTTCTATTGTTATTTAAAAAAAAAAGTTTAATTCAAAACATATGAGGGACTATATAGTGAATGGATACCATTGCGGTCTGTTCATTAGCAAATCGGAGCATAGACTTCCACGTGGCTTTGTTTACATCAGGTCGCGGTTTAGGACCAATCAATAACGGTTTAAATTCAGCAATCCTCTGATGTTGCCAGGGAAACCACCCGCCTCGGTGGCGTAGTTGGCTAACACGTTTGTCGTGTTGAAGTTAGACTGCTGAGGACGGGGAGATTGAGGTTCGAATCTCGGTCGGGTGAACTGGGGTTGGTTTTTCCTAAATGATTTTCCACTCTCACTCCGCGCAAATGCGGGCTCACTTCCTCTAATTCAACCTCCCCAAGTCCTAATCCATTAGAGTAATTAGTACTTAAAGCGTATAACCCGAAGGGGTAGTAAGACACGCTGCTAATTATTATTATTATTATTATTATTATATCAGGGTAACCATGCAATCTAATAGTGCACCTACACGATCGGTATTAATTATTTCTTTATTAATACTGACAGATCGTATAGGGGCCATATGGCGGATACTAATGCTAGTTAATTAATACAAACAAGTGTTATAACTTCCATTATTTGCCGGCCATGAAAATGTACGTTGTTTGAGCTATCACTATAACCATGCCAGGAATGTACAAATACTGTTATCGGGTAGTGTTGCCAATCACAGTTATAATAACAGCGTCATTGTAACGGCAAGTAAAAAATTCAACTTTAATTTTCAGAGTTATATAGTTTTATTATGACTAAAAACATTTGCCATATCAAATGTAATGCTCAAAAAAAAAAAATTGAATACATATTCAATAATAAAATGGTGAAAAGGTCTGGTACAATTGTTTGTTAAATTCTAAAATAAAAGAACCAAATATAACAAAATGGTTCTAAGTAAATATATACACAAAATAAGTGACTAGAATATTCTTTTTTTTTAAAAACTCTTTTTACATCTTTGGTAGTTTTAGTGATCGAGGATGAACACTGGAGTTTGTGAAATACTTCTAAAGGAGAATCTCCTAAAACAGGCGTGACAAACTCGCGTGATCATTCGGGATAAGTTTCATAAGATTTTTTTTATATATATATATAGCAAGAGACAGTGCTAAACAAATTAAATAATATATACATTTATTAGACTTACTGTCTACTCTACACTTGTTTTTTTTACCAGAGATTCACCCGCCTCGGTGGCGTAGTCGGCTAACGCGCTTGTCGTGTTGAGCTCGGCTGCCGAGGACGGGGAGATTGAGGTTCGAATCTCAATCGGGTGAACTGGGGGTGGTTTTTCATTAAATGGTTTTCCACTCTTCCTCCACGCAAATGCGGGTTCACTTCCTCTAATTCAACCTTCCCAGTTCCTAATCCAATAGCGCAGTTAGTACTTAAAGCGTATAACCCGAACGGGTAGTAAGACGCGGTGCTAAATATTATTATATTATAATATTGATAAATAAATGACAAATTTTACATAGACTTGATGTCCACGCATACGCATTCCTCTGTGACGACATTATAAGCTGCTCCTGGTGCCCCAAACTAGTTTACGGGATCAGCTAGTCCCATAAAGTGTCCACCCTATGGGTGTTTGTTCCTTTTCACAATAGAAAACAACTCTTCACACAATTATGGGCTGCCGCCAAACATCGCACAAATTTCGTCGATCGAATGTTGCTGTGTAAAGATGTGGTATACCAACCTTGCCTGCTAGAATCCCCCAAATAATGGCTAATTTCCAAATGCAATAATCTCGAGTGTTTCTAAAAGGTTTATCAAAAGAAGAAGCTGTCCGCATTGTATGTTGGTACTGCGAGTTTGGCATGCCTGTTTTAAAACAACTTGGATCATATTTTCCTCTACCAAAAAAGTGAACATATAATAAATAAAGTAATGTCACTATTGGTCACTATTTCCTAGTGACTATTTAACCTTAACACATTTTGTTTACATTCTTTGGACATCGACTAGTCTGATTGGCTTTCTTTAGTTAATATTAATATCCTAAATAGCAAAGTGATCGCCCATTTTTAAAAAAACTGGTTAGTTTTTTTTTGTTATGATATTTGACGACTTATTAATAACAGTTCCATGTAACACAAATATAAAATATTACACCTTAATACTGATAAAATACATAGTTATATTAAAGAAAATGGTTTTGAATGTTTACATTTAGTCACTGTTAATTTAACAACTAGTTTTATTTCGAGACCACCATTTTTTTTTTTCACAAGCCTAAATTCATTTTACGTTATTTTTTTATTGTTGATGGGGCGACTGTTTCTCCCCCAAGAAAACTTGAACTATAAAATAAACAATATGTTTTCTGGTATTACATGTGTTCAAGATATCTTGGGTATTTTTCTTTTGTTAACATTTAGATTGTTTTTAATTAATAAATGCACATCAAATATAACAACTAGTAGTTACGTTTTGAAACAATTCACTTTTATTTTTGTAACTAACGCAAATAGAATGATCGTGTCTGTAAGATTGCTTTTCCTAACAAATATTGAGACACAAACGAAGGAAATATCCACATCGACAGCCATTTTTCAAAGTGGTATTGATTCACAGTTAGAATTATTAATAAGCAAATTGAAAATTTCAAATTTAATAAATAAGTTAAATTTTTTTAAAATCCTCCCTCGGTGGTTCAATCTCTTTTTTTTTCGTTTAGGTTACGTCCACAGCCATTTAGTATAACTTTTTTGTTTAAGTTTTAAATGCGTGTTTCTTGCCCCTGCCACCGGACAAACGTTGTCGCTGCAGTCGAAGTCTGGGGCGAGCACAGCGTCACTTCTTAGTGCACGTGCTCTCGCCGGCCGCCACCGTGGCGCTGGTGGACGAAGCCGCGATGACGGGGGTCCCGGAGCGGGAGCTGCTGGCCGAGCGGGTGGGCGCAGTCTTGTCCAGGGGGGCGGATGACCGACCGCAGCACGCCTGGTGGTGGTTCTCCCAGTCTTTGTGTTGGCAGAATGCGCCACAGTACCTGGCCATGTTACAACCGCTGCAGGTCTCGTTGGCTTTACGGCCGCAGTTCCAGCAACTCTGCAACACGTTAAAACTGTTTAGTCGGATGTACCCGCTTCGGTGGCCGCACGGTCTAAGGCGCTGCTCTCACAGTGGACTAGACTGACGATGACAGGGAGATAGAGGTTCATATCTCGGTCAGGTGTACTGGGGGTGGTTTTTCAAAAATAGTTTTCCACTCTCCCTCTATGCAGATATGGGTACACTTCCTCTAAATATATTCTTTCTAATCCCTAAAATCATTAGTGTATAAACCCGCCTCGGTGGCGTAGTTGGCTAACGCGCTAGTCGTGTTGATGCTCAACCGCTGAGGACGGGGAGATCGAGGTTCGAATCTCGGTCGGGTGAACTTTTTTTTTTTTCCTAAATGGTTTTCCAGTCTCCCTCCACTCAAATGCGGGTTCACTTCCTCTAATTCAACCTTTCCAAGTCATAATCCATTAGAGTAATTAGTACTTAAAGTGTATAACCCGAACGGGTAGTAAGACGCGGTGCTAAATATTATTATTATTAGTGTATAACCCCAACGGGATATAACACCCGGTGCTAAAAAAAAAGATATTTTGGTGAGGACACGCAGTCAATATGTTCTTACCCCTTTTTTCTCTTTAAAAAAACCCTTCTTTTTCACTTTTTAAAGTAAATTTTGTTGTGTATTAAAGAAGGTTCAGGTAAGAGATAAAGAAAAAACATACAAGGGAATGAAAACAATATGGCTTTAATACCACTGCTGCCCCCCTCATCCCCAACCCTCCTCCCGCTTTGACAAAAGGGTGAAAGAAATCAATCTTTTTCTGTGACCTTTATCATGGTTGACAATTGATAACTAAATGCTTGAGATTCTGTTTTTGTTTCTTTTAGAATGAATGAAAATGTCACTAGTAGTCAACACGATTAGTTTAACATGTACCAATAAACAAACAATTGGACGGATTCCAGTGGAATACGTAAAATGCCTCAAATCAATTAAAATGTGTGGATGTATATTTATTTTTAAAGCCACTTGTTTCAAGAAAATCATTGGAGTTTATCAAGTACTAGACCCTTTCCCCCCCNATTTATTTTTAAAGCCACTTGTTTCAAGAAAATCATTGGAGTTTATCAAGTACTAGGCCCTTTCCCCCCCCCCCCTTCCCCATCGATCGATCCCTTCCCCCCATTATTATTTTCAACACACATATTGAAGAATAATCATAGACTCTACCATAAAATATGACTATCGACATTTTTATGAGGAATAAATTGAATTTTCAAAATAAAATATAGCCTATGTTACTCGCTGATAATGTACAGTAGCCCCGTGGCTTCTTTGGTGCTGACTGACAGCTCACAGCTGACAACTGACAGTCAACATTTAGATATATACCTAAATTTTGACTGTCAGAAGTGACAGCTGCTAAACACGTGTTTTTACAGATCATATGGTTCGGCGTAGGGATACATAATTTGGTCTGGTAGCTTTTCAAAGCCGTCAGTCAGCACCAAAGAAGCCGTGGGGCTACTGTAGCTTTAAATTGGTGAAAGATTTTTTAAAATCGGTCCAGTAGTTTATGAGTTTATCCGTTACAAACAAAAAATCAAATCTTTCCTCTTTATAGTATTAGTATAGATGTAAATTATTCTAGCTAAACAGCATCTTTTTTTAGCAAACAGAACCAGAAAAACCCTTGATTCCAATGAATTGTAACGAGACAGAACGGGACTAAACGGGGGACGTTTGAGGCCTACATTCTGTTGTGAAGGGGCGGGATGAGCGGTGACGACATCTACGCCGGTCTCCGACTGTCCCTGCTGACTGACCGCGGCCAACGCCTCCTCGGCGGCCTGCTTTCGGGCCTCCAGCAGCAACTTCTCCATCTTGGCCCTCTCGGACGCGACCAGCTCGCACGCCTTGCTCTCTGCTGCGGCCACCGCCCTCTGTAGCTCCGCTACGGCCTGCCTCTTAACCTCGTTCACAGCCTCCTCTGAACAAACAGCGTGACACGTACATCAATCAACTGGCAGGGTTGATCTGTTTGGATCGATCCATATTAAGAACCAGTTAGGAAGCACACTACCTGACTAACAAGAGAGTTCTCACTAATTCACATGTCAACTCATGTGATTCGCAGCTGTCACTTTTTATAATAAATATTAAATTAAACATTGGAAGGAGGATAGAAGAGCAAGGCCTGTACCCTTCACAGAAAACTGCAGGCCTCACAGTTCACAATTGAAACACAATAAAACACACAATTATGTAATTTTCAAGGTACATCGGTCCCTTCTTCATCAGAGGAGGGTAACACACAGACTGGACCTTGGCAGCTAAGCTACTAGGCTAGAGGTAGGTCATGGTCACTTACAGTAGCCCCATGGCTTCTTTGGTGCTGACAGACAGCTAACAGCTGACTTCTTGACAGTCAACATTTAGGTATATACAGTAGCCCCGTGGCTTCTTTGGTGCTGACTGACAGCTAACAGCTGACTTCTGACAGTTAACATTTAGGTATATACCTAAATTCTGACTGTCAGAAGTGACAGCTGCTAAACACATGTTTTTGCAGATCATTTGGTTCGGCGTGGGGATACATAATTTGGTCTGGTAACATTTTAAAGCTGTCAGTCAGCACCAAAGAAGCCATGGGGCTACTGTAGCTACTGTTGTTGTCTGTTAAAACCTGTGTCTTGACTCTTGGTAGATGGATAGACTGTCGTATTTATATTATATTTATTATTATTTGTTTGTATAGAAACAACTGACTGGTGGGAGTAGGCCTGCTCTGAAGAAAAGGATAGAAGGTTATCTAAGGCTGAGACCAGACCAGGGTGAGCAAGTTCTGTAGACTGAATCTACCTAAATTGTTCACATCCAATTGTTATATTTAAAGGAAAAGCCTCACCATTGTTTTGTTTTTATGGTGTGAACCCTCACCTGCACGCCTCTTCACCTCTGCGACCCTGTCCTCTGTGACTCGGATAGTTTGCGCCATGATCTCTCCCGCTGTCCGTTTGATATCCCTGGCCTCGCTGCTGTCCGGCCCCTGCCGCCTCAGCCACTCTGCGCCGCCGCCCCCGTTCTCCGCCGCCCCTCCGGTCCCCCTGTGCTGCAAGATGGCCAGCGCCCGCTTCGTCTTCTCGACCATGCTCAGGATACAGTTCAGCATCTGTGGGAACAGGTGAGGGTTTGTAAACTGACTCTTGTTTCTTCGTACGGTGACCTGGCGGTCTAGGGGTAAGGTGTCGGACTTCTGTGCTGGCGGCCGGGGTTCAATCCTCGGTCCCGGCACAGATTTATCTGATTACCAAACCCTTCCTTCACCTCTGACAAGACATCTTGTGAATGTGGGGAATTCCAGGCCTCCACCGTGGTTCAGATCCCACATTAAACTGTAGGTCCTCCATTTCATCTCACAATCACCCTACCATTACACATTAGCGTAAGTGCGTATAACCCGAGCGGGTAGTAAGACGCGGTGCTAATAGTAATACTAGTATTAATAATGTTCTCCGTAACTTAAAACTGTGTCAGCATTTGTGTGGAGAGAGCGTAATAAATCACACTGACCAGCTCAGGTACAGTTAACCAACGTGACCTTCCGGGTCAAGTCGAGCACTCTAATGTACTGTCCAATTTTCATAGAAAATACAGTACAAACGTAGCTGTCAAAAAGGACTTTATATCAGCATTTGTTTGTGCATGTCGAGAAGAGAAGACAATTTATAAAAAAAAAATTAAAAAATTAAAACTATGGTAAGGTTTGAATAGACCACTTGTAGATAATTATTACTTTTGATTCTTGTTGGTCACATGAAGTTATGAGTGGTGACAGTTTATTAGCATAATATCAAAAATATTGTTTTAATGGAATACAAAATAATATCTTGAGGAAATACACTTTTTTTAGCTCCAGCCAATTATAATATTTTTTTAAACTATAACTTTTAACATAAGACCACTTAAACTAAGTTTTTTTTGTGAAGAAGGTGGCGTGGAGTAAATACGTTCGCCTAATTTTGATATGAGAATGAGGACGTAGGTAAAATCACATTTTAAATCGGGTGAATATTCATACGTGAGTCAGTTTGGCCTCTACTGCAGGTAGTTACTCTGTTTTTTTAAATTATTATTAGCGCCGCGTCTTACTACCCGTTCGGTTTATAAGCACTTACGCTAATGTGTAATGGTAGGGTGATTGTGAGATGAAATGGAGGACCTGACCTACAGTTTAACGTGGGATCCGAACCACGGCGGAGGCCTGGCATTCCCCACATTCACAAGATGTCTTGTCAGAGGTGAACGAAGGGTTCGGTAATCAGATAAATCTGTGCCGGGACCGAGGATCGAACCCCGGCCGCTGTTTTTATAAAGAATAATTCAAAACATAGTTTGTCTTTATTCAAGTTCAGCCTTCACCTCCTCCTTTGTCGACAGACTCACCACGTGGATGTTCTTCCACTCCTCGTCGCCGTGCCTCCTGTCGGCCATCAGCTCGACCGGGTCTCTGTGAGGGTAGGGTGGGTACCCGCCGTATTGCGGGGGGTAGTCGACTGAAGGGTGCAGGTGTGGCGGGGGTGGCACGTGCGGGGGGTGCGTGGCTGAGCCCGGGGAGAACAGGAGCCCGCCCCCGTGAGGCAACAGCAGGTGAGTGCTGCTAACACTACTGCCATGACCGTGGTGACGCTTCGCGGCCGGCAGGTAGTCCGCGTCGGCCGAGCCGCCGAGGCCGTTCTCGTAGTAACTGCGAACAGCAAATAAATTATTATTATTATTATTGTTAGCACCGCGTCTTACTACCCGTTCGGGTTATACGCACTTACGCTAATGTGTAATGGT
>CABFOW010006506.1:0-31449 GCA_902141385.1 Timema californicum | reverse complement strand
AAAATAAACGGTACGGTGTACCGCACAAACTTTCTCCCTCTTTTGTTCGAAAATAAACGGTACGGTGTACCGCACAAACTTTTTCCCTCTTTTGTTCGAAAATAAACGGTGCGGTGTACCGCACAAACTTTCTCCATCTTTTGTTCGAAAATAAACGGTACGGTGTACCGCACAAACTTTCTCCCTCTTTTGTTTGAAAATAGATACATTTACTAAAAACTGGTCAGATTTGTGAAACGAAATAATACACATTGTAGCAGGAATACTCCGTTAAAGAGCATTGATGAAATAATAAACACTATTACAGATTCATGGGAAAAAACATATCATTTATGACCTCCAAAGAGAATAATAATCAATTTTACACTTCAAAATTCTTAAAACAAAAAATATATAATGTATTTTGCTTCGAAACTGTTGTTTTTATTTTTATTAGTACTACAACTTTACATAAGTATCTAAAACAGGTATCCAAAATAGTTGCGAAAAAATAGTCAAAATTGGACATTTCCAATACCATTTTCCCTCAAAAGTCAGTTTTAATGAAAAATGGAATTTTCTATTTTGTTTTATAATGTTAATCAGTGCCTAGATTCAAAATCTAATCAAAATCGTTAGAGCTCATTTTGAGAATATATTGTTTTCTATTTATTCCCTTTACTATACTACCCTTAATTTTAGGTTTAGAAATTTAATTCCAAAAACCCCTCGAGGGACCTTTGTGAATACCCTAGATATACTCCAATCACGGTAGGAATTACTCTCTTAAAGATCTTTTTTCCTACCAACAGAAAACAATTCCCACGGTGAACAGACTTTACCAAGTTTTAGCCCGATGGGTAAAAATATTTCGGCTCTAGTCCGGGGTAGACAGACAGACAGACGGCGTCGTGAAAACCACTTATCTGATTACAGGGTGTCATGAAACGCCAACATTTATTAGTATCAAATTATCAAGAATTTTTTTACAGTCACAATACTTTTCTGTCAGGGGGATCGAGATAAAGTAAAAAAGAAGTGAAATTGCAGTTCAGAGGTAGATCTAGAAAATACAATATTTTTTGCGATCTAGAAACAAAATATATAATTATGTTGAGGCCTGCTATTATTTTATTTACAGGCCAATTTTCATAGTAAGAAAGGTTATTAGATATAATTTATTCATGCGTCAAGTCATATGATATGCAGCTGTTATGTTTGATATAATTATATTATCAATACCTATAAAATATCACTAATAATGTAATAAAATGTTATCAAAGTTGACTGCAAAAAAATGTGTCTGTATTTTTTAAAAGACCTTTCGTATAAAAATATAAAAGAAAGTGAAAGATTTAAAATATTTTTTTCATCTCCGTGTCTTGTTACACCATCCGGATTCTATGAGTTTTAATGCTAATATGATATATATAAGGAAAGTATAAACGTAGATTCATGGTACCCGCATTTTCCTGTAGGTGGGAGGGGGGAACCTCAACTGGGATACTAACCCCGATCTCCCCTTCACTGGCAAACCATAATATATGAGCCTGACATTCAGTCCGCTTGCTCCCCTATGCTGGTTGATATGATTTGACGTATGAATGCAAGAAAGATTCATAATAAGAATACGGTAAGAAGAACAATACATTTCTTAGGACTACAATAGCTACTAAAATCTCTCTATATTCATACGTCAAGTCATAATGATATATAGGATCGATATTCTATTAAAATATAGATCTTTAATAAATTGCTTTCATTTTTAACCACAAATATATTATCAATATTTTCTCTAAGGTTCTTCTTAACTTGCCCTTACTATAGGAAATCTAAGAACTCTCTTACTGTAGTAACTTTATTATCCTAGTAACTTTATTATTTATACCCTGATTTTGGTTGGAAGAACAATAGAAAAAATTTAAACATATTTCTTTGCGGCCAACATTGAAATATTTTATTTGTGTCAGTCTATGGATATTAATAATATCTGTCCAAAGTGACATCTGCAGATAACATGGCTTGACGTTTGAATATATTAAAATTGTTATCTTAACTTTATTAACTAAATTCTACTGTTATTCTTATTGAAGTAACTTTCTGACTGTAGGAACATTTTCAAATATTGTTCATTCATGCGTTAAAAGTATAGGTCTATAGTATATATTCATGGTAATTCTGGGTTGACCCACTCGAATAATCTAAGACGTCACTCCCGCAGATTGGAGGAAATGGCGGAAAGGTCGGAGCTCGAATTCCAACCGGATATACTATGGGTATTATAAATTAAATTGTTTCCCACTCTCTCTTCCCACAAACGCGGGTACACTTTCCCTAAAATTCTACCTTAACCAATCCCTACCACACTAGCTTAATTAATATGTAGACCCCCTATGCTTGTAGAGCAAACCGGTTGGGATACACGATGAAAAAAAAAGTGAATATGACATGAATATTGAATTATAGCGGCACCGGTAGGTTAACATTGACCCGCCTCGGTGGCGTAGTTGGCTAACGCGCTTATCGTGTTGAGCTCGACTGCTGAGGACGGGGAGATCGAGGTTCGAAACTAGGTCGGGTGAACTGAGGGTGGTTTTTCCTAAATGGCTTTCCACTCTACCTCTACGCAAATGCGGGTTCACTTACTCTAATCCAACCTTCTCAACTTCCTAACCCATTAGAGTAATTAGTACTTAAAGCGTATAACCCGAACGGGTAGTAAGACGCGGTGCTAAATATTATTATTATTAGATTAATATGAAAGGGTTTGGAACTTGTATTGAGTCATGAGGTGTCGATAATGTTTTCGAATTAATCATTTTAACTTTGATCTATGTTTCAACAAACATTAGTAGTGGAATCAAATGTTGGGAACAAAAGTCCAATAGGTATTTTATAGTGGTGCTTAAATAATAGTGTCTTGGTGGCTACAGGCAGGGAAAACAGGGGAGTGTAAGAGAATTTCATTTAAAAAAATAAGATTCGGGGAATTTAGATACTCGACTAATTCCGCTCCTTAAAATTTAAACCAAAGTGAGAGATTTTCTTTCTCAATATTAACAAAATACATTGCTTGTAGTCTTTTACACAGGTACATAAATAATACCTCAAACATTAAACAATAGAAAAAGAAATTAAAATTTTTAGTAACGGTTAGGATTGCTATCAAAAATATTTCATCATTGCAATAAATGAAAAAAATTACAACTCACCAAGAAAACTTGTAAAAAGTTTAAACGAGAATTATTTTACATGTTTGAAAAACCTATAAAAGACAGAGAATTTTCATTCAAAAAAAATAGTTTTGTATCCACCGTGAGTGTCAGGGTCCTTTGCAGAAAACAGAATATTTTGTTTATTTTGAAATACACAAATATTGTATTTATTATCTTTCTTCTTTTTCCAAAATATTGTCAACAACCACCTCAACATCCTTTTTCCTCGCTCCGTCGAGATGCGGTTCACAGGACACTTGTCTCCTTTTAGCACAATCGGGTGTTTTTCCTCCCGCGTACTACGACCCGTCCGGTTTGTACGATTTAAAACCAAGCTGTTGGGGTAGGTGGAATTTAAAGGAAATACACCCGCATTTGAGTGTTGGTTGGTGTTAGAAACTATTTAGAAATAAAAACCTCTAATTACACTCGAGAGGGATTCGAACTCCGGACTCCCTGTTACGGGCAAGCCAGACTAGATGCTTTTAAAGTTTAGTCCACTTATTCACCGATACGGTACCACAATATTTGTTCTGCACAGAAAGCGTGTTGAAAAAGGAGAATATTGCTTATTAAAAATGCCTGTCGCTGGTTTAAAAAAACAAACATACAGAGAAAGATTGGCAGTGAGTTAAAAAGTTTCAGAAAGCTCATTAAAAGAAAGAGAGCTTTGAAGAATACGATACGAATGAACTCGAATATGAGAGGGGGAAACTAATTTGCGAGTTGTTCCAAAACCTCCATCGATTGTAAAAATTAGCTCTAAGCAGCCGATGTCGCCCTGTTTTTTTTATGTGATGTGTTGCGATGTATGATGGGTTGAAATGTGGGATGGTTTGTAATATATGTGATGGGTTGTAATGTGTGATATGCTAGATTGTGGTCTGTGTGTAATGTATTGCGTAGTGTGTTTTAATATGTAATGTGCTGTAATGTGTTGTTATTTGTTCTATGTGTTGTGATTTGTGATATGTGTTGTAATATGCTATGTGTTGTGACATGCGATGTGTTGTAATATGCCCAGTGGTGTATTGGGGGGGAACGCCGTTCCGGTACTCTATTTTCGAGCCGGAACGACGTTCCCCCACTATTTTTAATATTTGAATGGTTCAAATGCGTTCACAAAATATATTTAAAAAAAATATTTGTGCTAGGAAATATTGTAAAATGAAATAATATGTGTAATCCTTCCTTGGTCATTTGTAGCAAATTGGGTTTCTTAGTGAAAGCTCTGTCACAACTCACATTACGGTAGGTCAGGGCCGGGCTATAATGTGCTCTTTGTTCAATCAAACCTCACCGGGCAATGGGAATGTTTACCTGCACGAATGTTATTTGAAATTTGTGATCCTCCTAACCTAATCCTGTTGGTGCAGGGGGGCACTTTACCATTCGGTCACAAGAATCTTTTAAGAAGAAACATTTGCGACGGATTGAAGAAAGGTCTGTAGCAATGCACAGTAAATGAGGGAGTGGGGATGGGGGTGACGTTTCGTTTCTCTCATCTGTGTCACGAATTACTTTCAAACAGCACCAATATTTTTCTTGAGCTATGTCTTGTGTTCGAGTTCCAAAAATGAGTGTGAAACGTAAACCAACGTTCATGGACGCATTTGTTACTCAAAGCACACACTGAGAGAAAAGTGTTGGCGTTAGTGTTGGTGAACCCGACGTGAACGTGACAGTGAGTGAAGTGATTCCAAAAGAAGATTATATTTGCGTTGTTAGTGAAGTGACTCCGCAAGAAGATAATTGGACTAGCGATAGTACTAACGATAATCTCCAGTCAGAGTGGCCTGAAATGTGGACTGCTGCTATGAGGGATGGGAAGAAAGAAACCTCACCATGGTCTGTATGTAGGTCTGGTAGAATTGGGTGTTCACGTGTTATAGCGTGACAACCTCAGGTCCATTTTAGTCACAAAGATTGAAAGTTTCCAAGGAATGGAGTTCGATGTCAATCTCATTTAATGCCAGCATTTGTACAGCACAACTTACATCATTGAGGAAAAAACTATTTGAGCATTCAAAGTCCCAGTCACACATAAGCGCTGAAAGCATTACACAGGGAGCTAAGACACATTCGACTGAAAAGTTGTAGACCTTTTAAATGAAACTGAAGTAGAGGCCAATATCAAGATTTTTAGAACTGCATATTTTATTGCTAAACATGATAGACCAAATTCTGATCATGCTGAACTGTTGCAGTTGCAACAATTAAATGATGCAGTAATCCCACCTGGTTTGCGATCGAGATTTAGCGTTACAAACATAATTGACCATGCTGCGCGAGAAATGAAGTCTAGTTGGCAAAGACATATTTAAAATAAATGGAAATGTATTTGTGATATTAGATGAGCCTACAACTGTCAGTACCAAAATTACTTTGATAGTGTATTTAAATGTGAAACAAGTCAACTGATCAATATTTAATTTTCTTTTTTAGATTTGATATAATTGCCTGATCAAACAGCGAAAACTATTACCGATAACTTACTAACATGCCTCAGCACGTATGGATTTGACCATACATATCTTCAGAACAATCTAGTTTATTTACATGTGATTGTACTAGTGTCATGGTGGGAAGAAAATCAGATGTTGCACAACGACTGCAACGAATGTACCCTTCTATTATCGTGTGGCATTGCCTTAATCATCGATCAGAATCGTCAGTTGGTGACGCAATTTCTCAAATGCATGGTGTTGATAATTTGCGTGCATTTATGAACAAACGGTACTCATTATATAGCCAATCTCCCAAAAACCAAAATGAAATTGAAAATTGTGCGTCGATGCTAAGCGAAAAGATCAAGAAAATTGGTCGTGTATTGGGAGTGAGGTGGGTTTCAAGTTTGTTTCGAACCGTTTCTGCATTTTTGGAAAAGCTATAAAGCTCTGTGTTGTCACTTTGAGTCTGCAAGTAATGATACAAACCACTCGCAATCGGACCAAGTCATATTCAATGTGCTCTACATATCGTCACCCGAGAATGCAAGTGTTCTATGTCCAATTTTTCCCTTTTGTGTAAAAGAGTATTGAAGTTTGACCTTGTATATAAAACCAATGTTAATAGATGACAACTCGAGCTTGTATATTCTTTAGTAATTATTTAATAGTTCCAATTTCACCATAGGTGGATCATATGCATTCTAAATAAACGTAAACACCAAATATCTCAAATTTAACAATTTTGGAGATAGAACACTTGCATTCTCGGGTGACGATATGTATTGCATCGAAACAATATGTAATGAACCCGGCACTCACGCATGATGGTTTATTCAGACTCTCACACTTTCTGAGTCCCTCCATAGATGAGATATTACTCTTATTCGTGCTGATAAGATCGTTCGCCGCATCATACGATTTCTAGACTCAATGAAGGAACGTACAGGCAAACATATGCTGGAAGCAGAGAATGTAGTAAAGGAATTTTGCTCAGTAAAACTTATTGATAATAACAATATTGTTTCTGTAAATCACGCTAAGATTTTAACCAGCGGCGTAAACAATATGAAACTCTGCTTATTTTCAACAACCTTTTACCACGAGTCAATTCGATCACAACCAGGCTCTACAAACACGATTCCCAGTAAGGTTGACATAATTGCAGAGCTTTTTGTTCCAGAAATTAGTGAATGGTCAGCAGAATTACACCCAGGTTATGGGGAAACTGAAATAGAGCCACTTAGCAGCAGCTTCGGATGGGTATTTTCGAGAACACTTATGGCCGACAGAGACTTCCTGGACAATGGTGGACGATATATTCCATCTAATTTTATTCCTCTTATTAATGGTTCAAAAGTTAACCCTTGCAGCTCTTCTGAATGTGAAAGAGGCTCTAGCTCTATGAACCTTATAATTACGAATACTAGATCAATATTACTAATTAGCCATGCGTCAAATCTTATGTTCATAAAACTCCACGGACCTCCGATCAAACAGTGGAAACCAGACATCTACGTTCGCAAGTGGCTGAGGAATCATCGCTCAGTAACTGATACCCGGATCAAAGCAGTCAACAATACAGAACGTCCATTGGCTCAACTTAGGAAATTCCTTTAAGGAGATAAACTAAACATTGTTACACCTATGGACTAATTACATCCATGCAGTTATGTAAGTCATAATTCATAAGTGGCATTTTCTATTATTCTTAACCGCAATGCTAACCTTTATTAATTTCTTCTTACTGATTACAGCAGCCATTTGCTCCTCAAACCATTCATGCTATGTATTACAGTAATATTAGCCAATGAAACGTATTACAATTTACGACCATGGATCACCCATTCCAGTTCTAGTACAGACGTCTGAGACAGTAGGCCCTATAATTGATGGTGCAGCCTTTGCTATTTTCTACTTGTGTACACACTTTTTACATTTTGAAGTTATTTCCATTGTCTTTGGGATTTAAAAGCGTAGAAACTCTGCCTATTATATACACGTGTATTTAAAAATCGTTCATGTTACATGGTGCCTTCCTTGATTTTTTTTTTGTTTTAGAAAAACTCCATTGAATATGCTATGTGTTGTAATGGTAACCTTGTTGCAGGCAAACTAGACAAGCTGTACGTGTTGGGATGTCTTGGGTTGGTCCTACTGCTACTAATACTGCTCACATTATGGAGCAAGGAGATCTACTTGTGCTTCAAGAAGAGGAAATGTAACAAGTTCTTCTATTCAGCCAAGGAGAAGAAACTGGCCGCAATAAAGGTGAGGGAGGACATTTCTCACAGCGATATCTTACTTACCGCTGTTAGGGTGGCGACATTTCACTTAGGCCTACTCTTATTTTATCGCATGCCTGGTGGCGCTTTATTAAGTATAGTCAAAACCTCTCTAATGATGTTTTTATGGCCAAAGAAACGGTTTGACTAGTAATGGCAGTACAAGTAGATAACAGATTGACTAGTAATGGCAGTACAAGTAGTATAACAGATTGACTAGTAATGGCAGTACAGGTAGATAACAGATTGACTAGTAATGGCAGTACAGGTAGATAACAGATTGACTTTAGTACAGTAGCATGTTGTGTAGCTTTAGGAAGAACTTGTGGATTTCCCTCATTTGTTTGCGTCATACTTAAGGTTGGATGGTAGGAAATGCGAGTTAAGTGGAGTATTTTTCAAAAGTTTATATAGCGAAATAACTGTTTCGGACAAAATTTAAAAAAACTTCGCTCCAGAATAATCATAGAGTATAATTTTCTTCACACGGTGACCTCAACATTTCTTGAATACCTTTCAAGGGTGTCCTGGAATTTAATTACAACTTTTTATCTTAATTTAAAAAGTTTATCATAAAATACAAATATGCTCATGATATATTCAACAACTCTAGATATTACCATGTGTAGAAAATCAAACTCTCTTTTTCTGCTTGAGAAATATTTGACTTATTTTGGCGAAAAAAATTATTTGTGATAAAAACTGCAAAATCACTGATCTTTTCTCGCATCCTTTACAGTCGCATATTAAGTTGATCAACTAAATTAGACGATTTTTTTAATCACCATATTTTGGGTTTTATTAAAAGTAATGTCTGGGTTCATAATAGACCTATATATTGGATGACGGTGGTTCAATGATGCGTTCACAAATCTAATGTTGTCTACATTTAATTGATGATACATTGCCGGTGATCAGCAGTAACCACCTCACCTAATATCTTGCAGGTGATCAGCAGTAACAACCTCACCTAATATCTTCCAGGTGATCATCACTAACAACCTCACCTAATATCTTGCAAGTGATCATCAGTAACANATATCTTGCAGGGGATCAGCAGTAACAACCTCACCTAATATCTTGCAGGTGATCAGCAGTAACAACCAGACTACCGACCAGAGGATGGGGTACAGGACCGAGGGTCTCAAGCTGGAAATGCCGCCCCCACAGGATACCTCCGTGCCGCGCAGTGTGTCCCCCTCACAGTACCCCACGACACCTGCCACCGCCTCGACCCCTTTGAGCCGCCATCATAACCACCACACCCCTCACACTTCCACCCCGCTCAGCCGCCCCCGGCACCCCACGGAGGACGCAACCCTCGATTACGCTTACGACAACCCAGCGCTGTCGTCATCGTCACCCGTGCTGGACAAGCAGGGGGTGGGGAGCGGTGTGGTGCCGCGACAGGAGAGCTCCTTCTGACCGCCCCCATGAGCTGGGGGACGTCGGGTTGGCTTCCACCCCTCCGCCATCCCTGCAGACGTTGACGCCAGTTGAGCCAGTAGTTATCAACAGTTAAACCTTTGTTTGTGTAGACATAGGCCCTTTATGGTGGCGTGGACCTTGGTTCAATTCCTGGCACCGCCAGAATATCTCATTACCCGGATATTGGTCCAGCTCATTCGACAAACACATTGGCTTCAGTGTCGGTTGATTAGTATTAAGTGGGCTGTTTTAGGTTAAGTTAGATTATAAATGTTGTTAGCTGGAAATAGACTTGTATTTCAAAAGTGTTTGTTAAATATTAAAATTTAATCCAATTTAAATTTAGGGTTCTGTCACTTTGGAGAAGGTTTATTAGCAATATTTCTGTCCATGAGCACAAATAGCAAATAAAACGTTATGATCTAAGACGTTGGATTTGTTGTAAGGATTTTAATTTGCAGCTTTATCATTCCAAAATGAATATTTCTTTGTTAGGAATAACTCAGATTTGTATTAAATAAGCAGAGATTTTGTTTTATGAAATATTTTTTAAAACTCTACGTTGGAAGTATCTCTACTTAGCCTCATTCACCACAAAAAAAAAAGTTAAACGTACAGGAATATTGGTACCACTGGTTGGTGAACTATTACTGTCCAGAGCACAAACAAGTAAAACACATTCATGTTGTGGTATTAATAAACTTTCTTCCAGTATTGTTTAGGACACTACTGGCTTATTTTGAATATTGATTGTAAGGTATTGATTTGTTTTGTTTATTTCCACCATGTCTTTGTACCGGTTAGGGATATAAATCTAAAATACATTAATTACGCTTATGAAATAGGTGGAGGAGGAAGGGATAGGCTTAGAAGAAATGTAACTAAATTTGCTTGCAGGAAGAATGGAAAACCTCCCATGAAAAACCATCCTCA
Organism: Timema californicum; assembly: GCA_902141385.1. Taxonomy (NCBI): domain Eukaryota; kingdom Metazoa; phylum Arthropoda; class Insecta; order Phasmatodea; family Timematidae; genus Timema; species Timema californicum. The sequence goes on along the minus strand of CABFOW010006506.1, from coordinate 21,162 downwards.
GTCCACCCGAGTAGGATTCAAACCCCTCTCACACAACTTTTTTTTTCTTTAAGCACTGCGTCTTACTACCCATTTGGACTGTATGCATATTTAATAATTATGCCAATGATTAAATGAAAGTAAGGTTGAATTTAGAGGAAGTGTACTCCCATTATCATGGAGAGAGATCGGGAAACTACGCAAAGAAAACTACCCTCAGTAAACCCTACCGAGATCAAACCAGTGTTACAGTAATGCCTGTGACAACAGCTTATTAAACCTTTTTCCGATCCGTGATCCCTTTTTCTTGAGACAAATAATTAATAGCGACCCTGGGCAGTAATGGTTGAGTTGAGTTTTTTTTTATATAATCTAGTTTCTGTTTTTGAGCAGTTTGACATAAAAAATACCGGAAGTACTTGGGGTGCTTTTATTTGCTTCAAACAGACAGAAAAAAACTCTATTTTTTTATCAAGTTTTTAATTAATTTAAAAGATATCTAATCAAAATTTTAAAATTTGGTGATTAAGGTGTACATGCTCATGGGCAGGGGCAACTAATTTTAAAATGTCAGTCCTCTGCATCCGATAGGTAGGAAACTTAGAGCTAAGAGGAAATGTTCAGATAGGTAGGAAACTTAGAGCTAAGAGGAAATGTTCAGATAGGTAGGAAACTTAGAGCTAAGAGGAAATGTTCCCGCATTAATCTGAAGTGATAGTGAGTTACTATTTAGGGGAAATCCCCCTTGGTGTACGAGGATGAGATTTGAGTCCATGACCTTCTCATCACCGGCATAGGTGACTAGACGAGCTTGACGTTTAATCTGCGCTCATACCAATGGGTTTTGTGTTTTAAATATGCAACATTATTTTTAAAATAGTTTCGCATTGGACCGAGCTTAGTATTGTTGACTACCGACATTGGTGGTCGCATTGTTGAGTGCTGGTACATTTCCATATAACTCTTGCCTCTTCCTTATACATAAACATTAGTGTAATTAATATATGTATAACACCTGAACATGCTGGTGAGACATGGGGTGGGGGTGGGGAAAGGAAAGTAAAACCCACGAAAGCCCAGAACTTCATTACAGAACTAACTTATATTTTGATACCCGCCTCGGTGGCGTAGTTGGCTAACGCGCTAGTCGTGTTGAGCTCGACTCCTGAAGACGGGGAGATCGAGGTTCGAATCTCAGTCCGGTGAACTGGGAGTGGTTTTTCCTAAATGGTTTTCCACTTTCCCTCCACGCAAATGAGGGTTCACTTCCTCTAGTTCAACCTTCCCAATTCCTAATCCAATAGCCTAGTTAGTACTTAAAGCGTATAACCCGAACGGGTAGTAAGACGCGGTACTAAATAATAATAAAAAAAATATTTTGATCAACTTAAATACATTTTATTAGACTGTAGATTTGGAAACTTTTGTTACTTTGAGGAAAAACTTGTACCACAACACCTTTAATGTTTGTTTTACACCATTTTAGAGAAGGATTTGTTTGTATCCACAAAACCCAGTATAGAGACTGAACTAGCTTGTACAGTACTAGTAATCTGTACTGTACTATGATACATTTAAAGGTGAAGTCCTTCCAAGAGGAGAAAACTAGTTTTTTTTAAATAAAAATAAGGTGCCAGAACATTTAAACATAGCTAGCATCTACCTCATGTGTTTTGTTTTGATATTTTCTTTCAAGATGTTTTAAATTTTTGGTTTTTCTAAACTCTTTAGTTTCATATACTTTCTCAGTCAAAAGTAGCTTACTTTACCAGACAGTATCTTTCATATACTTTCTCAGTCAAAAGTAGTTTACTTTACCAGACAGTATCGTGAATATTAGATTTATAGCTGTTTTTTTTTCTGTATCGTGTATTACTACCTGTCCAAGCTACTCGTATTTAACCATACTAGTAGGGGAAGTAATGAAGGAGATAAAAATTTAGGAACATTTTTTCCACGTTCTATGTGGAAGGAAAGTTGCCATTTAGGAAAAAAAACAGCCTCAATACGTCCAGCCGAGATTTGAACCTTGACCACAGGCAAACTGGACTAGATGAGACTGACATTCAGTCCACTTGCCCACTGGTGCGGGAATATCATAGTATTAAACAGTTCTAAGTCATTTAGTTAAATAATGGTAAATATTTGAAAAATCAGTATCCTCATTTTACTTTTGTTGTTGTAAATACCAATAAGCTACACTGATGTATTTTTATTTTATAAATTCTTTATATATTTCTGAATGTAAAATATAAATTTTTTAGTATCCTGTGAATGTAAGCGTTTGGTGAGTAATTTTATAAGACATAAAAATATCTGCAATTGTAGATATGGTATTTCTAATATAAAACATTAAAATAATTACTAAATTATCCAAAATTGCCTTAGAACGATACAAATATCACTTCTTTAGTTTATAATTTCCCTTGCAGTTACTATCTTTGTTATTAGATTATTCACCTTCATTACATGGCTGTGGACAAATTGTATGATTATTCGAAGACACAACATAATACACTTTAGATTTAATTAATAATTTAGGACCACCATTCTTGACTACATGTTATTAACAATCATAAGCACAATTATTTTCTTAAGGTACACTTTGCTCAATTTTGGTGAATCAATGAAATTTACTAGTTTTATTATAATTCATTTTATCACTAGTGATATCACAATTTATTTTTTCAAAATAAAATTGCTTTGTAAATGACACTTTAGGAAAAGTTTCTTTTAATAATTTCAAATGATAATGTTCAGTTGCAGATTATATAACTTTACAAATACTTATATGATAATTGTTTTAGTACCTAACTTTTAAAACTGTAAGCAAAGTTAGTTGCTATCTAAATGGGACTGTTGCTCCCCTTTTCACCTAAAACAGGTTGTTAGAGATTGTGTTGATTGCACAAATTACACATAACACAAACACAAAGCACATTTAGTGTTTTTTCAAACAGTATGAAAGCAATCATTGTTAAATAAATACGACAAGAGTGTGTTTAAAAAAAATTCCATTATACTTACTTTAATTGAAAAATAATGGCATAAAGTTTTATACAAAAATAAATCATAAATTCCTATTAAAATGTTCAAAGTGCCTAAGGTGCTCTTACCATCATTAATATTTTTCTAGCACATTTAAAAAAATTTGTACACAATGAGATATTTCTTAAAATATACAATTTTTCAAACATAATTTGTTCACTTTCACCGTAATTCATCGTATTAAGGGGTGAATCATTACAATTTTTTTGATCTGTAGAGTATAAATTTTATCATAATATAAATATTTATAATTAATGTAGATTGATTATGTTTATGGCAAGGGTGTGGAGTCAGATTCGGCAAAAATGTACCAACCCTGACCTAAAAATAAAAACTTATATCAATATATAGTAATACATAACATCATTTAAATTTTAAACTTTTTTAATTCTTTACGACCAATATTTGTAATTTGGATTGACAAGTTTATTTAAATATATGTTAATAACGTCAAAGAGGTATCCAATGAAGCTGTAGCATATTACTGTGATAAATATAAATTTGTTATTAATAATTAATAAACACTAGCCATTTATGAAGGAGTTTGACACTAGAAAAATCGAGGATTTTGAGTCGAAAACTTGGCGAAACAACTCCACAGCCCTACTTTATAGACACTAATAATAGTAAAGAAACATGTTATATTTGTATTTTGGAACCTGTATTATGTACATTAATGATTTGAATAATAAAATTAGCTTTGATAACAAAAGATAAATTTTAAGACAAATATTATAAAACAGGAATTTATGAAAGCAATTCATTAATATTTTCACATATAGGCCTATCAACAAAATTTAAAACTATGTTTCTTAATCTAAAATATGTTTTATATAATGACATTGTTATGCATTTGTTAGAGAACATTTTTTGCACACTACTGATACATATACACATGTGATAAAATATAAAAGTATTTAATTGAGAATAATAAATTATTTCAAAATGCTTTTGTTTGTTTTTGATATAAAGTGTATTAAATAATATTACAAATTGGGATTATTTTTGTACTATAAAAATTATATTGTAAATTTATAGCATTTTGCTAAAAGTAATTTTAAAGAATGAAGTGCTTATTTTTTTCTTTTTACTAATATTTGTTTGACATGACTATATGAGTTCTTACTAAAAAAAGAACACAGATTAGTTATTATTAGAAACTTATTTTTGTAATCAATAGAATAAAAAGAAGAAAATAATTTATTTTTCATTTAGCACTGTTTTGTTGTTTATTAAATTTAAATTGTTATTGAAAATTGTCAAACTTCTAATATATGCACTTATTTGGTTACTCACAAAATGTTTTTGTATAATCAGTTATACAGTAGCCCCGTGGCTTCTTTGGTGCTGAATGACAGCTCACAGCTGACTTCTGACAGTCAACATTTAGGTATATACCTAAATTTTGACTGTCAGAAGTGAAAGCTGCTAAACACATGTTTTTGTAGATCGTTTGGTTTGGCGTAGGGATACATAATTTGGTCTGGTAACTTTTCAAAGCCGTCAGCTGTGAGCTGTCATTCAGCACCAAAGAAGCCATGGAGCTACTGTATGTATTTCGAATATGTTTGTTAAAATTATGGACACCTGAATGTTACATTCTGAAACTTTACAAGTCTCAAAAAATGTGTGATTCATTTTGTACAATATTGACCAACATAATTAGATATTGATGAAATAAAATGTACATATTTGTTTTTAATTATGTTAAAAAAGTTATCTCTCATAATTTTAAGATATAAACTTTTATTCATCAGGACATTTAAGGTGTGATGGAAGGGGATACAAGAAAAAAAAAGCCAGTGTTTTTTTCTGTGTTTATATCAAAATATTTTTTTTTCGATCAAAATAAATCTAAAATTTCTCCAGAAAAAACAGAGAGTTTAATTTTCTTCATGTGGTGATATCAAGTTCTTGAATATATATCGAGGCTATCGTGGAATTTAATGACATCTTTTTATCTCAATTTTTTTTTAAATAATCACCTAATGCCGCTATGCTCATGACAGATATTCAACATCTTTTGATATCAATATGTAAAGAAAATAAAACTCTTACGTTTGTAGTGGAGCAATATTTAATTTGTTTTGTTTGAAAAACCGTTTTGACATAAAAACTGCAAAACATTGGCTTTTCACACATCCACCTCACCTTATTACATTATCTTCTAGTTTGTATTTGTTTTAGTAGCATGAAACCAATATATCATAATTATCTTGTTAAGTTTTGTTAACATTCCTCCCTCTAAAAAGGATAACATGAATGTTTACCCTAATCTTAGCGCAATAAAAAAATTTACTTTAAAGTGTCAAGAATATAAGTATGTTTAGTTTCACTTACTCAACAAGTTATCAATTTTATTTTAACGTAATGTTGAAGCATTATGATTGGGAAAATGGTGTAATAACTTCAATTGTTTTGGCTGAGACTAGATTTAATTTAACTGTAAATAGTAACCATTGCAAATTTAGTTGACATATTATCCAAAAATGTTCTTTTCACATTTAACTGACACAAATCATTTGAAAAGTATTTCCATTATGTGTTTTATAGTTGATAGTTGTCTGACTCATTTATAAAAAATATATTTTTTGCTGGCTTTCATAAAGAATTTAAAATGAATTTGAATTATACTTTATGTATAATTATTTAATTGGGGTTTATTGTGTGTTTTCAATACATTTCAAAATATTTAGATTGTGTTTTAAGGCTTTATTAAAAGTACCCTACCAGAAAATTACATATCAGTGTAGTGTACAAATTTAGATTTTCATTATTTAAAATGTGATTATAGTTTTATTTTTATTTTAAAATGTGAAAAATTCATGCCCTACATATATTACTAGGCCTAATTTAAAAAATAAGTTTAGTTGTAAATAACAGTGTATGTTTTATGACTTGAACTGAATTGATAATATAATAATATATGATTGTAAAACTTTAAACTATATTTAAAAATATAAGAAATACATTTAAAGTTTTTATTTTTCCTAAGAAACATAAATATTTATTTTGGTTTTTTGTTTTCAATAAAATAATAAGAATGTGTTTGAATAGCAAATAAATATGTAGCCCGTAACTGTAGATTCATAAAGAATTTTAAATGTAAAGAGAAATTATAAGATATTCATTAAAAGGTAGCACCAATTAAAATTTTGACTATAGGGGCCTAATATTATATGATATTACAGTAAAACCCCTTCAGACCAAACTCCAATAGCCCAAAATTGCGGATAATCCGAACATACTTTTCAGAAAATGAAGGAAAAAACCAAGTCAAATGAAACATATTTTATTGGTTAATAAGCTCATAGTTTAAATAGAATTGTAAGAAACAGTGATAACTGATAATAAATGCTTTATATTTACATGTTGTAGTCAACAGATATTTTCCTATAACTAAAAATAATTACAGTAGGTACATCTTATGTCATACCTCAGTTAAATAAATGAAAATACTGTATCCCTGTATGAATTTTCGTTAATCTGGACAAGCTTCTGTACCAATTACTTTGGATTAACAAGGCTTTAGTGTAATATATTTTGAGTGTGTGAACAAATTATAAAAAAATTAAAAATAATTGAACATTGTAAAGGGCATTTTATAATAATGTTAGTTTAAATCAAATAATATAGTTGATATATAAACAGAAACTATCAATTGATTAAAACTATTATTCTAAATTAATATTTAGAGTTATACTTTTGGACTTGACCTTGTTGGTGATTATAATAATATATATTTAAATACTGTTGTTTTAAACTGTTAGTATTGGATATGGTATATTATTAAATAGTTATGGTACTCATGTCTATATATGTACCAATCACTTAAATGTAGAATGTGTTATACTTTTGCTCACACTCTAATTTTAGAAAATTGAGTCCATTTGATAAATAATCTGAAAACTTATCAGTTAAAAATAAACATAACTGAGACTTTTGCATTTGAGACTAAATTAATGTATTATATATCTTATTTAGTACATATACCACTAAACTGGTTAATAATTGTAAATTATTATTGATCCTGGTGACCATGAAATTATAGGAAAGGGGAAATAGTTTATGAATAATAGAGCTAGCTTCTTAGAATCAGTTTCAAAATACACACTTCAATAAGTCTGTTAACCTTACTAACTGTAAAATATGTTATGGAAGAGTAATGCTACGTAATTTAAGGGTGAACCTCATCAGATAATCTTTATTCTCACATTAAGATTGATTAAACATCGATTTGAAACCAATTTTAAAAATATTACAATATACATCAGTACACTATAACACTGTATGAATTAAAGATAAAATATATAGATATTTGTAGGCAATAAAATATTAACGCATTCAACTGCTATTGGATTAATAACAACTGTTTCTAACAACACTTTTTGGATCATGCGAGTTTATAGATATGTAGGCCTAATTTGTTGAAAATTAAAATGGATTTTAATAATTTTTACATATTATTTTAAGAAATTTCACTGCTTTGTTAAATTTCAGCGGAAAGAATGGTGATAAAATCAATTTTTTTTAACTTTTTTGTCTCACATTATTTATGCAATGCACTAGTAACTTAAATGTCACAGTTCTTATATTTCCACTCTACCTCAGTATATTTGTACTGTCAGTGAAACTTATTTACAGCAAGAATGGGATTTTCATAGCCACATACGACTTTGATTAATTTGTGAACCCCTGACTTAGACATTTTGAGGAAATTAAAATTTATAATTATAACATTATTATATATCATTGTGAACAATAACTAAAAATCACAATATGGCAAACTTTGAAATATTAAACTAGATTATATTCAAATGGACACAAAATATTTAATATAAAGTGTTAGTAATTTGATTAGTAGTTTAGAACTAGTATTAACTGTTCAATGTGTTTGACACATGTTGACACCTTATCAGTATGATTCCCTCCATGAAAAATGTGTACATAAAAATAACTAATAATATATGCAACTGTATAAAAACATTCGTAACCAACTATATAAGTTGGTATAGGTATTGTGAATAGTGAGGCAGTAATTTCACATCGTCAACTTTTGATGCTCATTCCTTACTCACTTTTGTGACTACTATTCTCATACATATTTGATTATAATGTGTAATGAACTGGTTTAATTATGTGCCTTATTTTTGTGCAAAAAAAGGTGTAGATATGTTGTGCAGCCATCTGTATTATGAGGGTGCAATAATTTTGATTTTGTGTTAATATTGTTGGTAGTGTTGTTAATGTTCTTGGTTGTGAAAGAATAAAAATAAGCTCATATCCTTAGTTAATTAGTAAATCATTGTTTTATATGCTACTGGTGTATATGTTTTAGATTAAATTAGATAGGTACATAAATACTAACATTATATTATGTAAATCTTGATTTAAAAATATGGCGATAGAAATGCTGTTTAGCATAAAATTGTGTCAAAGGAGGCTCAAATTTTTGTGGTACTGTTCAATTTTTGTATTTCATGAACTTCTTACACTTTATATTTCAGCAAGAATATACCAAATTCATCACAGTACAAGTTTTTGATTTAACTTGCTGATCAACAAAGATCAAAATTTGTTCTTAGACATGTGAGTTTGTGCCAATAAAAATAAGCAGAACTCACTTTTTTTTTTACTGTTCTAGCTTTATGTAGCTAAATATTTATCCATATTAAAATGTTCACATAGTCATTTGGTCCACTAAATTAAATTATATATTTTAATATATCATTGCTTAATATGAATAAATTCTAATATGTCAGTATAATTTAATCTGACATACTAAAATATGTAATGTTATTTTAGGAAGGTTGATAATAAAAGTTATCATCTGTAAAAATTAATTTGAAATAAAACTGCAAATTGAGATTATAAATTTTGGAATATTTTATCATTGAATATATAAATCACTTGTGTTGTTTTGTAGACACAACTCTATTAATATACACAAATATATATGTAAATTTAATAAAAACTATTTAGATTAAACTATTAATATTTTTACTATGCACAACTTAAGTTTAGTATGAAAAGGTTTTTTCATCCTTACAAAATTATTTTAAATAAATATTATTTGATAGAATAGAAGAAAATTGGCCATTGAATCGTTAAATATTCACACAACTTTGATTCTTTGTATAGCCCACACATAGTGTCTTAAATAAACACAAACAATTATTTTACACTAATTTTAAAGTTCAAATGTATTAAATGTAACTATTTTGCACCAAGAGCCTGTAATTAGAGTGGCTCTGAATTGCATCAACAATCATAATTATTTAAAGTATTAATTATACCCAAAGCAATAGAATATCAATAAAAAATGTACTTAAAACAGTTTTTCGACTCTTAGCATTTTAAAATGAGAACTCCTGTGATATGTAAACAATACTATTTACTTTTTTATCTCGTACACGTAAACATAACTTAAAAATTATTGTATCTCATCAACTATTTAGACTTAAGCATAAATATTAATATTTACCTGTACAGTTACACTTAAAGTAAGTGATTTCCATGCACATAGAATTTTGAAGATCCTTGATTGATTAATAGAGATAATTTTGCTAGACTTATTATTTTTAATAACTTTTACATTTCATCATATCAAAATATCTAATCATATCAAAATGGATCTAAAGTTTATTGTAAACTTTTTGAGTAATTGACTCTACTTTACATCTATTACTGCTTCCAGCCTATGGCCTGGATCAGTTTTTTATTCAAGTCATAAATTCTCCACTACCGGCTTGCTAGGCCTCTCCTAGCTTCATCTGCCTTATAATCTAACTTAAGACTAGGACAGGCACAGCATCCAGTCCCCAGCCGTTAATTCATCAATGTGAAAGGGTGAACCCACATTTTACAAACAATATTTTTCGGCCGTGCCAAGAATTGAACCCGGGACCCTTAGCTCCGTAGACAGACACGCTATCAACTGAGCTAAGGGGTCAGATTTATGAAATTGACTACCTGACCTTTTAAATGCAATATATGGTCAATGTTGTTAAGTTTATTAGGAATTAATGATAATACAATTCCTTAAACTAAAAAAGTATTCCATCATTATCTAGGAACTTAATTTTTCTCAACCAAAAAACATTGCCAAAATATGTGTTAAAACCTGTTGACTTAAATAAAATATGACAAAAGTAACAAATCAATTTATTATATTTTTACTATTTATTATTTTGGCTTTAAGAAATAGGTGCATCAAGGAGAAAGGTATGGTTTATCATTACGGCTATAAGAAATAGGTGCATCAAGGAGAAAGGTATGATTTATCATTGCGACTATAAGAGATAGTTGCATCAAGGAGAAAGTATCATTATGGCTATAAGAGATAGTTGCATCAAGGAGAAAGATATTGTTTATCATTATGGCTATAAGAGATAGTTGCATCAAGTAGAAAGGTATGGTTTATCATTACGGCTATAAGTGATAGTTGCAGCAGGAAGAAAGATATGGTTTATCATTACGGCAATAAGAGATAGTTGCATCAAGGAGAAAGATATGGTTTATCATTACGGCTATAAGAGATAGTTGCATCAAGGAGAAAGATATTGTTTATCATTATGGCTATAAGAGATAGTTGCATCAAGGAGAAAGGTATCAGCAGGAAGAAAGGTACAGTTTATCATTACGGCTATAAGTGATAGTTGCAGCAGGAAGAAAGGTACAGTTTATCATTACGGATATAAGTGATAGTTGCAGCAGGAAGAAAGGTACAGTTTATCATTACGGCTATTAATCTTGCTAGAGTGCATGCTGTACTTCCAATTTCTGAGTCCTTCTGCATGCATGGAAATCAAGCAGATATTACTTTAATAGAAAATAAACTAATTTAATTATGAAATAACTGTACTTGCTGTTTGTATTTGTGTCAGCTAAAACATAGCTCTTTAATTTTCTAGGATAACTTTTATTTATTTCATCACTAATTAATACTAAGTATTTCAAGTTTGGTTATATAAATTATTGTAATAATTATTCAATCCACAGTTTCCTCTATAAATTATTTCAAGTTATAGTTCCAGAACAATACTAATATAAATTATTATTATTATTATTATTATTGCAATATTTATAAATTAGGACTAGCAATTTTTTTATCGGATTAAAAATATTTGATCTATAAAAACACTAAAAGGCTGTTTTAATAATAAAAAAGCTTTAAATATAAAATATGATAAATATTTAAAAAAATTCAAATGTACTTAATTTAATTTTGAAAAAACTTGTAAATTATATTGACATTCCAAAAAAAATATTGTGTTACATTAAGTAAAGTTCGTAACACTTTTGTTTAACTAGCTCAAAAAGAATAAATTATTAGTGTTTAGTATAACAACAATGTTTTTATATGTCAACTTTCTTTATAAACATAAGAAAATAACTTAGGTGACAAAAGAGTTTTTTCAAAGTTGGTAAATGTTTTTCACAATTTTTCATTGATCTATCTTAAAAAAAATTGTATAATAATACAAATAGGAACATATTATATGTTATATATAAAATTAGATCTTGGTGTTGGTGTTATGTTCTAATGTTGAATTATATGAAACATCACAAATATGAGCTATTATTGTATTCAATGTAATATTCTGTGATATTGCCCCTAATGGACAATAAATGCTTTGAAAGAAAGTTTTAGTTTACTTTTTTAATGGTATCTATTTAGCTACCTACATTTGTTTTATTTGATACTGGTGTCCCACAATACTTTGGTCACCACAAAGTAGTGTAAATAAAACTAAACAATTCTTATAAAATTCACTTGTTAATAGATTAATCTTGCCGTTTAAGTCATCTCACAATCACCCTACCATTACACATTAGCGTAAGTGCGTATAACCCGAACGGGTAGTAAGATGCGGTGCTAATAATAATAATAATAATAATAATAATAATAATAATAATAATAATAATAATAATAATAATAATAATAATAATAATAATAATAATAATAATAATAATATTTAATAAAAATTACCAATTCTGACTCATTGGCTTTGTGTGTTTAGCTTACACTCTTTGTTAGTAGGAGTATTTGGGAAAACTCATATGGACAGAGTCAATAATGAATGGGTGCTGAAGGAATGCGATTTAGGATTTAGGGAATACATTAGTTCAATGTGAAATAAGCGTCCTACGTTGGTTTGGTGTGTTAAAGAATGAGTGTGGATTGAGTGATGAAGCAAATGTATGAAGGCAGAGTGTGTGGATCAAAAGGAAGATGTAGGCCATGTAAGACTTGGTTAAATATGGAAGACAAATGTGTGAAAAAGAGAAATATTAATTGTTTTAGGAATAAAAGAGCATGTATGACTCTGTGTATGGTTGTTGTTGAAGCGAAAAGAGTATGTAAGGATAGGGAAGTGTGGAGAAGGTTTGTGAGGATAAACTAAGTACAAAGTTGTTTTTCGAGCTATATTCATACTTTCTTGCCTACCCCTTAAAGGGAACGGTGTGATTAGGTAATGATGTATGTATGAGTTTGCCTTAGTAATAGAGAACTAATTAATCTGAACATTATAACTTTTAACCCACACTCTCGGTATGATGTCTAAGATATTAGCCTCTTCCCCCCTTCATTTTCCACTAGTGTGACAAAGAATTGGAAAATACATTCGATTGTTCAGCTGCAGAACCTCACACACATAGTTAAGGAGAAGTTTTGTTTCTTAATTCCCTGAACAATAGTTCAATCACTAGAGTGTGATCTAAAAATTAATTATATTCAATAACAAATAGTTAAAATAAATTTACTTTACATAAAAATATATTTTTCAACCCAAACTATACAATCTATTAAAGAGTTTTCAAACCAATCAATAAAAGTGTACATTCTAGAATGCTAACACATCTCATGAATATACCCAAGAAGATTATTAAGAATTACATGAGCCACTCCAGGCTGTAAATTTTGTGTGATTTTAATAGGTATAATAAATACAATGAAAATTATGTATTTTATATGTTGTGCCTGTGTCAGTGGTGGTACGGTCTAATGTGTCTAGCTAGCAATATAATATTGATTTGCCAATGACAGGAAGTCAAGGTTAGGATGTTTGCAGGGAGCTATAGTTGGTGGTTTTCCCATCCCATCTACACTCTAGTGCGGGTGCACTTTCTCTAAGAAATCATCATTATCCTTTATGTTGAGTGGTTAATAATCTTGGTGTTGAATTAAATAAGGGGTAGAGGGGGATTTTAAAGCCATATATTACAAAATAGGTCCCAGAACATCATTATGCTCGCTCCGGCGGGGACGTGGGCAAAGGCATACATCGCGTTTTGTTTGGTTTACCAGTGATGGAAAGGGTGGGGGTATAAAGTCCCAGCTGCATATATATTGAGGTTTTCCCTGAATCGTTTCCCACTCTCCCTCCACGTCAATGCAAGTATGTTTCCTTTAAATTCTACCTGACCTTGGGCCGGCTACGCACCTGTCTGCACTGAAAACCCATATATCGTTCCCCATTAGTATTGTTTCGTACAACATTTTATTTTAAATAAACATGTTTATTATATGTAACTAAGTCTTATTAATATTGACCCTTAAACAGCTACTATAGTTAATCTGCATTGATGTTAGGTTTGGTTTTTTTTATACATTAATATTAGAAAGAGGAAAGATTTGTTTTTTGTTTGTAATGAATAAACTCAAAAACTACTGGACCGATTTTAAAAATTATTTTACCAATATAAAGCTACATTATCAGCGAGTAACATAGGCTATATTTTATTTTAAAAAAAATTCCCCATAAAAATGTTAATAGTCACTCATATTTTATGGTATGATGATTCTTCAATAGGCTTGTTGAAAATAATGCAGGGGGGGGGAAGAGGGGGAAAGGGTCTAGTTTAGTAATAAATAGGACAAAGAATAAATAAATTACATGCCCATGTTTAGTAGTGAATAGAACCCTCTCTAGCCTTGTAGCATGCTTTGATCCTGTCAGGCATGGAGTGGATCAGCTTCCTACATTCTTCACGCGTCACTTTNGGGGGGGGGCGGGCTGTTCTTGTTTGCAATAAAGAAAGTAAATGTGTTTCATAGTTTTATTCTACATGATGTGTCGCGACGTAGACAACAAACTCCACCAGCATGTTCTAAACATAATTTAATTAAAAAGGTTAATAAACACATTGGGTTAGTTTGACTCTATAGTTTAGATACAGCATACGTAGGTTATAAACACGAGAGCAGTTGATACAGGCGATGACTGAAGCCACCAAGGCTCTCAGGAATGAACTCCTTGGTGTAACATATCACAGCCTGCTTGAAGGCTGAGTAGGGGTCTATTTCCAACAGTACATATGAAGGTGATTGATATAAACAGATGCAACTTATAAATCAACATCAGAATTATAACTACAGTTATGTACAGTACATTTGGTATTTTAATCACATGTAAGTACGTCAGTCATGTTGCTGTGGCTCCATTAGAGTGCCACATAACCCTATTGTGTAAGTTAGTTATTTAATTTCAAATAATGTCTGGAACATGCTTGTGGAGTTCTTTGGTTTGTAGGTAGGTCGGCAAATCTGTGTGAACCTGTTCCAAGGTATAGGGAGGGTCTGATGTAGAGGTGTGGTAGCGCTAGAAATCATACATAGCTAGAAGTTGAATTTGTTACACATTAGCGTTTTCTTAAAGAATAAGAAGGTAACGTTTAGTGCAGTATTAGAGATAAAGGATGAGCTTTGTATGTTGATTATAGTTTACCATAACGGACTCAAGTGTTAGGGGGCTGGCTAATAACCCAAAAAACTGGGAGTGACACCTTTAAAATAGGTTTATAAAGTATACATAAGGATGAGAATATATACCCATAATACATCTGCACTTGCTTAAAGAAGAAGTGCATAGTATTAGATATTACACCGAGGGAAATCACCGTTACGAGATCAAGCTGTCTCGTGTCAGGATGCCGTAGGAGTGGAGGGATTGGGGGTGAAGTTGGAGAGGGTTGACTGAGGTATGGTGTGGAGAGGGTAATTTACAGTTATGATTATGACGTTGGCAGCCAATGATATTGTTCCGTCTTATTCATCGGAAATTTTTAGGAGGGGGGGGGGGATCTTATGGTGGAAAGGATGGGAAAACATATGGTTTTCAATGGGAGTAGTAGGATCTGCAGGTTGGGGCGTTTATCTGAGTGGTGATTTTCAATAAAAAAAAGTTTGGTTGTTGTGCCCTGACGCCTGTGAACTGTAGGTTAGGGCGGATTTTTGGGAACTTGAGAGGGCCAGCTAAGGTAGCTGGTAGAGTATAGATAGGGGGGTGAGCATGACGTCTTGAAAGATGGGTAGAGGAGGTTGGGTTGAAGTGAAGGTGTAAGTGTAAAGGGCTAGACTCTCATTAGTGGTAACGTAGTAGGGGCTGGGTTTGGCACTCGTAAGGTGTTGGAGGGGGCTACGGTGGGGGAGGAATGGAGATGGCAGCCAGCTTGCTGAGCCAGAACTAACTATTATACACTACTTCAGATAACCAAAAGTGCTATGACAGACCACTATATTATTTAGCAATGTTATGAGATAGATCTTTATATAACTGACAATGCAATGATTGATACCTCTATATAGAATGTTCGGAACCTCATAGCCCAAACTGCACATATATCTTGTTTGAACCAAAAGTAATACAAAATCCCAGAACATCTATATCCGGAAACCTATGCTAATACAACTAAATTGTGTTCGCCGGGGTATCAAAGCTGTCAAGCATGCGTGTACAACCAGTTGCATAGGAGCTAGGCGCGCGGCACTGCACATGTAATAATGGCAAGAACTTTCTTTGATGTAGGGCCGTTAATGATGACCCTCAGAACGTATTCGCTTTTCTAGATGGACATGTGTGTTGTTTACTATTAATCGTGGTATATTCTGCTGCCGTGCTCCAAGATGTCGAGGTGAGCAGTGCCATTAGCCTAGCTCCTATGCAACCTGTTGTGCACGCATGCTTGAAAAGTTTTGCTGTCCCGGCGCTGTGCGCCGAAACTTTAGACACAATGTTATCAGCATAGCTTCCAACGTATAAGTGTATAGAGATTGTGTATAACTTTTGTCTCAAACAAACTATATGTGCAATTTGGGCTATGAGTTTCCGAACACCCAGTATAAACAGCTATGCTATGACTAATGCCTCTATATAAATATCAGTGCTATGACCAAGGTATTTATATAACCAACAATACAGTGACTGATGCCTCTATACAGCCAACAATGTGATGACTGATGCTTCTATATAACCAGAAATTATATGACTGAGTTTTCTATATTATAACCAGCAACGATATGACCTATGCCTCTATAAAACCAGCAGTGCTATGACCGATGTCTCTATATAACCAGCAATGCTATGACCGATGTCTCTATATAACCAGCAATGCTATGACCGATGTCTCTATATAACCAGAAACGCTATGACCTATGCCTCTATAAAACCAGCAATGCTATGACCGATGTCTCTATATAACCAGCAATGCTATGACCGATGCCTCTATACAACCAGCAATGCTATGACCGATGTGTCTATATAACCAGCAGTGCTATGACCAATGTCTATATAACCAGCAGTGCTATGACCAATGTCTCTATACAACCAGCAATGCAATGACCGATGTCTCTATATAACCAGCAATGCTATGACTGATCTCTATATATAACCAGCAATGCTATGACCGATGTCTCTATATTACCAGCAATGCTATGACCGATGCCTCTATACAACCAGCAATGCTATGACCGATGTCTGTATATAACCAGCAATGCAATGACCGATGTCTCTATATAACCATCAATGCTATGACCGATGCCTCTATACAAACAGCAATGCTATGACTGATGTATCTATATAACCAGCAATGCTATGATTGATATCTTTATACAACCAGCAATGCTATGACTGATCTCTATATATAACCAGCAATGCTAAGATCGATGCCTCTATACAAACAGCAATGCTATGACCGATGTCTCTATATAACCAGCAATGCTATGACTGATATATTTATACAACCAGCAATGCTATGACTGATCTCTCTATATAACCAGCAATGCTATGACCGATGCCTCTATACAACCAGCAATGCTATTACGAATGTCTATATACAACCAGCAGTGCTATGACCAATGTATATATAACCAGCAGTGCTATGACCGATGTCTCTATATAACCAGCAATGCTATGACTGATCTCTCTATATAACCAGCAATGCTATGACCGATGTCTCTATATTACCAGCAATGCTATGACCGATGCCTCTATACAACCAGCAATGCTATGACCGATGTCTGTATATAACCAGCAATGCAATGACCGATGTCTCTATATAACCATCAATGCTATGACCGATGCCTCTATACAAACAGCAATGCTATGACTGATGTATCTATATAACCAGCAATGCTATGATTGATATCTTTATACAACCAGCAATGCTATGACTGATCTCTCTATATAACCAGCAATGCTATGACCGATGCCTCTATAAAACCAGCAATGCTAAGACCGATATATCTATATAACCAGCAATGCTATGACTGATCTCTCTATATAACCAGCAATGCTATGACCGATGCCTCTATACAAACAGCAATGTTATGACCGATGTCTCTATATAACCAGCAATGCTATGATTACGGCCCATGTATGAGCGGTAGTGCCAGCAATTTACTACCATAGTAACCCCGGGTCCCTCCTCCAAACTCTAGGATGCAGGTAGCCCTAATAATAGCTGCCAGTTGATATAGAGTGGTTGAGTCTATTTGTGGTGTAAGGTCGACAAACACTCGCCGCGTTCCGCTAACTACAACAAACTCAATCCAACTAGATCAGGTGAGACATTCATTCACTTCTTGTCTTGTAGACAAACAAAACGTTTCAATTACTCAACGTAATGACTGTCTTGGAACTATAAACGTTTCACGTAAGTGTTCAATCAACTATACTATGATTTATTTAAAGGTTTCATCTTAATCAATTAATAACAAATATGGCCGATGTGTGTATAAATTTTAATGTTAGGATAATGTGATTTATCTTGTGCATGTGGTGATAAATATAGATGTGTATAACACAAACTGTTAATTAAATCGTCAAGTTGATTTAATTCAGCAAATTCTAATAGAAATAGACATATAAATAATCATTGCTCCTGAAGTTTTTTATCAATATTTCCTTTTATTTATTTTATTTTCTAATTGTTTTAATATTTTATTAGTATTTTTATTCTTTTATTTGTTTGATTTAAAATTCTCAATTTGAAACTATAATTAGTTTGCGGTGTGACTGATTCGCCCAATTAATATATTGCTGTGCTTGTGTCCGGTGTTGGTAGAGGACGGAGATTAAATCACACCACTAGGTAAATAAAAGGTAACTGGACACGCTCTAGTTTGTGAGTTTGTTAAAAAAAAATGTATCCAGTGAACGGTTTGAACGTTCGATGTACTGTACATTACAAATTTTATAGAAAGAGATTTTTAGAATATACAAATAAATGTTTTGATTGCCTTTAACTATTTTACTATTAGTATTATAGGTTTTGATAATATCTATCAAAAGTTTTGGCTGAAGACCACTTAACTTGGCGTATGAATACGAGAAAGTAGATACATTAGTATTCTTAGCTTACAGATAAGATTATTCGTATGAAAATTGAAGTATAGTTAGTGATAGACAGTGTTTGTTTATCTTAAAAGCGTCATGCTACCTGGGCGCATGCTGTTTTAGGTTAAGTTCTTTCACCTGGATGATTTATATCGATGGCGTCTCACTTGAATATAAATTGAATCACATATTTTGGAGCTCAAATAAATGCAATTAATCGTATAAAAGGGTTGGTTGCGTGAACAACAATCAGTGTCTTGAATACAGAGCAGGGGTTCAATCCTCGGTCCCGGCAAAGATTTATCTGATTGCCAAACCCTTCCTTCACCTCTGACAAGACATCTTGTGAATGTGGGGAATTCCAGACCTCCACCGTGGTTCGGATTCCACGTTAAACTGTAGGTCCTCCATTTCATCTCACAATCACCCTACCATTACACATAGCGTAAGTGCGTATAACCCTAACGGGTAGTAAGACGCGGTGATGATAGTAATAATAATACAGAGCAGATGTAAAATTATATCCAATCATCTCAAAGCATATTTTTAGTTGCTTCATTAACAAATTAGGACATGATTTCTGATCGAATATTTTATTTATCTCCAATCAATTGTTTGATTCTACGATCACTATTTATGTCATCAAAATGGAGATCGTAGAATAATCGTTTTAAATAACTGAAATAGTTTTTGCAACTATAGTTTGGACACCCAATCATTATTTTAGGAAATAATAAAAGTAGCTTGCTAAAGTGGCCGCATGGTCTAAGGCGCTACTCTCGCAATAGACTAGACTGTCGATGACGGGGAGTTTGAGGTTCGAATCTCGATCGGGCGTACTGTGGGTGGTTTTTACAAAATGGTTGTCCACTCTCCTTTCATTAAAATGCGGGTACACTTCCTTCTTAAATGTAACCTTCCTAATACCCAACCATTAACTTAATTGGTACGTAAGTACATTAGTATTAACGGGTAGTAAGTCATGGGGTTAAAAAAAGTAAGGGGTTGTGTGTAAAATATTTATTTTGAATGTGATTTTTTTCTTTGGGATAAATTTTTCAACCATATAACGAAGCTATAGATGATAATAATAATAAGTCAATTAATAGCCACAAGAAAGAAATTACCTTTTCTTTAATCACAGAGAAATAAAATGCTAGCTGAGGATTAGACTAAGTACATTTTATTGTGTATACTCTTATTTATTGATTATAAAACTGTTTAGTATATTTTTCACCCTCAAGTATGTCTAGATATTGTTTTGGGCGTCAATCCAAAGAGGCTACAAAATAGTCACGGTAGGAAATAAATCTCTACGTAATGTTTTATTATTAGATTTGTTTGGAGAGATGACGGGAGAACCACATTGATTAGAAATCACATGTGCGGGCCTCCCACCATATTGACTAACGTAGTCTGACACCTTAGCTGAGTCGGTAGCGTGTCTGTCTACCTCCCGGGTTCGACATGGCTGAACAATCTATCATTGGTGAAATGTGGTTTTTCACTTTCAAAGTGATGAATTAATGGCCGGGGGAGGGGGAGGGAGGTGATTGTCGTGTCGGTTCTAGATTTAAGTTAGTTTATATAATTATAATAATAATTATTATTAGCACCACGTCTTACTACCCGTTCGGTTTATATGCACTTACGCTAATGTGTAATGGTAGGGTGATAGTGAGATGAATTGGAGGAACTACAGTTTAACGTGGGATCCGAACCACGGTAGAGGCCTGGCATTCCCCACATTCACAAGTTGTAAGTTAGTTTATAAATCTTGTGTTAGTTTAATCAGTCGGTTCAGAAAGTGCACGTTACATATGGATCAAACAAATGAATGAAATAAAATTACTACTGTACAGAAATCTAAATGTAGAACTTGTTTAGTCTGGTTTATTGGTGATGGAAAGGCCAGGGTTCAAATCCTTGTGTACTGAATTATTTCTTACTCTCCCTCCACACGAATGAGGCCACATTTCCTCTCAATTCTACCTTCCTCATCCATAACTAAGCTAGCTAGTGTATGTGCGCGTAGCCCAAACTGGTGCTAACACGTGTTCGCGGGAGGGGGAGAATGAACAGCTTCAATTGTGAAATAGAAAGCAATGTTTAAAGAAAATAAAAACTTTGTCAAAAAGAAGGCTGCCCAATTGTTAGTCTTTAGATAGTTTCAATAAGATGTTGTAATTAGGTTGAATATTGATCAAACTGGTAATAGAGCCTCTTTGAAAAGTCCAAATATTCAAACATTTCGATTGATTATAGACAGAGCCCTGCGCTTGTGGAGTTCGCGATAATTCGCGAATGTTAGATATGGCATTTTTTCTTTAAGATGTTCATATTTCAGGTTACCCTGATTGCAAATATATGCTCAGAATTGTCGCGATAATTCGCGAATTCGGCGTTTTAGCGTGATATTAGCGATTTTAAATGATGTCCGCGATAATCGCGATTTAGTCGCGATTTTCGGCATTCGCGCTAATATTTTGGAATATTGAAAAATAAAAATTGAAAG
>CABFOW010006505.1:13539-30470 GCA_902141385.1 Timema californicum | reverse complement strand
GGGGGGGGGGTGTTAGTGGGCACATCCCCCAATTTCCGAAGGCTAAAGATAAAATTCTAAAAAGTGTAAAACCGTTCTAGAAGCTCTCTGAAGTGCTTTTTAGGGTAACACAGTCCCCCTAATTTGTACTTGTACATTAATTTTGATATGGTTTGAACCATAAATAAATCCATATATATATATATATATTTGGTTCATAAAATTTCGGGGGGTTTGAACCCCAAGCCTCCCCCCCCCTCTCCCCCAGACTATGGCCTTGGCAACAAGCTTACCATTGCATGGTTTCACTAAGGTTCAGCATATAAGGTAGGGCCGTAATATAATACGTCAAGGTGATAGATAGATAGATAGATACACCCGCTTCAGTGGCCGCATGGTTTAAGGCCTCACTTTCGTGTTAGACAAAGATATCGAGATTAAAATATCATTCAGGTGTAGTTAGGTTTTTTTCCAAAATAGTTTGAAAAAAATAGTTTGTCACCCTCCCTCCCTCAACGCAAATGAGAGTACATTTCCTCTGAATATAACCTTCCTAATCCCATTATCGTAATTATTAAATAAGCTTATAACCCGAACGGGTAGTAAGACACGGTGCCAAAAAAAACTACACATTTGTCTTCAGTTTGTTTGTGTTCGTGGGGGGTATGAAGGTAGGGGGTTGAACGGAGGGAGGGGGGGCTGGTGACCCTCAATCCGCTCTATCAGAGGGTGAGTCTTAACCTCCCTCCTCCGAGATCGGACAAGATAGGAACAAATTCCAGTCCTGAAGTAGCTTTCTTATCAGCCTAAATAACCAGCAGTTTTCGAAAAAAGAAAAAAAAAGTTTTTACATCGCTTTGCATCCGACGATATTTTTAATTTTTTAATTAAAATAAATGCTACGTTTCACCGTAAAAACTTTCTCTTTCTTTCTTTAATCTTAAAACAGAGACATTTACTAAAAAACTTGTAAAATTTGTGAAAGCAAACAACATATATTCCATTCACCGTAGGAATCGACTTTTGAAAGGCCTTTTTCCCTACCATAAATCTCTTATATAGTAGGATATTTATAGGAAAAAAGACCTTTCATAGATTAATTCCTACCGTGAATTGAGTATACTTGCATTCAAAGAGCTCAAATAAATTCTGTTTAAGAAACATTCGTCTACCAAAGAGCATGATAATTAATTTAATTTTAAGAGACTTGAATAATAAATATAAATATTCGCATATAGCTCAGAAACTATTGGTTTTTTTCAAAATATATTTCAAATAAAAGAGCTTCATAGTTTAATATTACAACATGTTTACAGTGACAAATTATTTCGCGTCTCAAATATTTGCGGATATACGATTAAAAATTTTGAAAATTTCTACTTATGTAAGGAAGGGGCTCTTAAAGTCATTTTAATGGGAAAACCAGAGATGCCAATTTGTTCGTATTTAAAAAAAATGCCTGATATACAATTTAATAAAAATCATTAGAGTGGATTTTGAGAAAATTGATTTTATCTTTTTATCCCTCTCAGTAAACTACCCCTAATTTTAGGGTTATATATTTAATTACAAACACCCCTCGTGGAGGACCTTATAATAAAACCTAGATACCAAGTTTTAGTCCACTCGGTAAAATAGCATTGGCTCTAGGTTAAAATACAGACAGACAGACAGACAGAAGGGATTCCAAAAAATAGACTTTTTCTGTTTCAGGGGGGTCATGAAACGTTGACATTTATCAAAATCACTAAGTGCGAATTTTGGGGGGGATTTTTTTTTAATAATTACAGTATTCTAAGTTACGTCCATCACAAGATGTTCTCTGTACCAGTCTTGTCGAAGGAGAAGCTGGTCTTCCTATGTTTTGTGTGCTTCAAAGAAAACTTTCGCTCGAATCCTTGAGGTTTCACGTAACTCCTGCGCGAGAGGTGTAATCGGCCCAGATCGTGGAGGGGGTACAACCAGAGTTCGGCGACCGCCATCCCGGTCAAGAACCAAAGCTCTCTCTCTCTCGCTCTCCTTTAACCGCAACAGCGCATGCGCGCGCCTCGCTTACCCTGGAGAATCTGCGCCCGTGTCGCCATCTATACGCAGAGGTCGGTATCAATGCGGACACTATCGAACGGTCTTAAGAATCGAATGGCTGACTATCGATAAGTACTTCACGGGTGGAGGGGGATGGAAACGAGTATAAGTTCATATTCTTACAGTTTTTATAGCAAAAATACTTAATTTTTTTTTTACAAAATAAATAAAATATTTAGTCAGTAGATACTTTAGTATAATTTTCTACATTTAAGGCGGTCAGAAAGAAAGTACAAATCACTATCAAGTCACACGGCTTAATATACAATGTTGTGTCGTTTCCTGGAGCGTCTTCTAAGCTTATACTTCCTTTCACCCTTCCCCTACAACCACCTTTTGCCATGTCAATAAGAAAGAAGGCAGAGAAAGCTACGAGGCTTCTAATCTCAGAGTAAAGAGGGAAGCTCGCTGCTAGCTCTCAAATATCAAGTGAGGAATGCCAGGCCTCCACCGTGGTTCGGATCCCACGTTAAACTGTAGGCCCTCCATTTCATCTCACAATCACCCTACCATCACACATCAGCGTAAGTGCGTATAACCCGAACGGGTAGTAAGACGCGGTGCTAATAATAATAATTTAATGTTACTATCATGTCCATCTTTATATTGTCCCAGAAAGTGCAAGTTCACGCGTGCGCTTGTTACACTTAATAAGTGAAACTTTAGTAGTTTTTACCCAATGGAAAGTTCCGGCGTGACAATGAACCAGTTATGAAATATATTGTAAACAAACTGTTTTTTTTTTATGTCAAGCGGTTATGTCTTGACAGCGTCACGTCGTCCAATCGGGTGAAAGTGGTTCTTCTCATTATGATTGGTGCAATGATCTTACATTAATTTGTAGTTTTTCCGGGTTTTATTTAGACTAGTTTTACAACAACAAAAACAATCATTATATACATATATTCCATTCACGGTAGGAATTACTCTCTGAAAGGTCTTTTTTCCTACCAATATCCTACTATATCGTAGATTTATGGTAGGGAAAAAGGCCTTTCAGAAGTCAATTCATACGGTGAATGGAAAATATATAAAAGAATTTCATTCGACAGTACACAAACCATTTGACATGTTTGTCTTACTTTAACTACCCGTTCGGGTTATACGCTTATTTATTAATTACACTAATTGTTTTTAGTAATGAGGAAGGTTATATTCAAAGGAGGTGTACTAGCATTTGAGTGGAGGGAGAGTGGAAAATCATTAAGGGGGAAAAACCAACCCTAGTTCACCCGTCCGATATTCGAACCTCGATCTTCCAATCCTCGGTAGTCTATCTCAACACAAAACTAGCACGTTAGGCTAACTACGTCACTGAGGCAGGTGTATGGCCTTTTATAATGATCACATTTCGTCGGCAGTGGTTGTACAATACCAGAGTCAAAGTAGGCGCGTGCGCTTTGGAGGTTACGAACGTTCAAAAAAAAAAAGCGAAGTCAAGCGACGGGAGTTAGCTCAAGGCCTTGGTACTTGCTGTCCTAGTTTCCAAAACCACTCGGTCAACGACCGACATGTAGTCTCCCCCTTCCCAAACAGTATTGTTGGTACACACATCGGCCGAGAGACAGCGCCACCGGCTAGCGACTCACTTTCTCGCGCGACGAAATAGAAATAAACTACTTTTACCCGTCGCTTACGTCACAGTGTGATGATGATACGCTTACGACTCTTCCCAGATAATGGAGGTGACATTCTGGAACGTTCGATAAAGTCTGGTTAGGATGCAGTTTCACGAATAAGATCCTGATTGTTTTAAGTCTAGTGGATGGTTGGGATATCCCCCCAAGATCTCCGCCCCCCAAAAGCGATGACAAATAAAAAAAAATGGAGATGTAGATAGTAATTTTATAAGACTCCAATAGTATACAGCCCAATGTTCATAGGAAGAACCTTACCTGACAACTAGAAAAGTTACTACAGTCCAATGTTCATAGGAAGAACCTTATCTGAGAGCTAGGAAAGTTACTACAGTCCAATGTTCATAGGAAGGACCTTATCTGATAGCTAGTAAAGTTACTACAGTCCAATGTTCATAGGAAGAACCTTATCTGATAGCTAGTAAAGTTACTACAGTCCAATGTTCATAGGAAGAACCTTATCTGACATTTAGAAAAGTTACTACAGTCTAATGTTCATAGGAAGAACCTTATCTGAGAGCTAGGAAAGTTACTACAGTCCAATTGTTCATAGGAAGAACCTTATCTGACAGCTAGAAAAGTTACTACAGTCCAATGTTCATAGGAAGAACCTTATCTGAGAGCTAGGAAAGTTACTACAGTCCAATGTTCCCAGGAAGGACTTTATCTGACAACTAGTAAAGTTACTACAGTCCAATGTTCATAGGAAGAACCTTATCTGACAGCTAGAAAAGTTACTACAATCCAATGTTCATATAAAGAACCTTATATGGCAGCTCGAGATGTTAATAGATCTCCTTTCACATATTCATAGGTCAAGCCATGTGATCAGCAGATGTAATTTTTGATAGAGATATTATCAATACCTTAAAATTAACAATAATAAATTAGTAAAATGTTTCCAATGTTGATCAGAGTAAAATTATGTTTGTATCTTCTAAAAAGCCCTTTCTATGATAATTGGACGTGAGGTAAGACAAGGAGGTCTACAAGAGTGACTCGAGGAAAAGAGTGGGTGGGGTTAAGGGGGGCGGGGGAGTAAAGGAACCACGTGGAAGGTGTCTCGTGGCTCGCCTCGGGACCTGTCGGGACCAGGAGTAGATCCCCGATTCTCCTCACTCTCTCTCTCTCACACACACACACGTGAATCACCGTCAGTTCGACCCCGGGGGGCACCTTCATCCGATTGTTCCCTCCTCGACATTGTCCACATCTTCCCCGTCACGTGGGCACTAGGGGGTAGATGACGGTCATGTGGTAGGGGGTGATGAGGAAGGGGGGGTTTTCAGATGAAATACTAGGGAAAAAAAGTACATTAGAGTTTCGAATTTTCGACCTGATTCTCGTTTTAAAATAAATAACCCGCCTCGGTGGCGTAGTTGGCTAACGCGCTTGTCGTGTTGAGCTCGACTGCTGAGGACGGGGATATCGAGGTTCGAATCTCAGTCGGGTGAACTGGCGGTGGTTTTTCCTAAATGGTTTTCCACTCACCCTCCACGAAAATGCGGGTTCACTTCCTCTAATTCAACCTTCCCAATTCCTAATCCATTAGCGTAATTAGTACTTAAAGCGTATAACCCGAACGGGTAGTAAGACTCGGTGCTAAATATTATTATTATTATTAAAATAAATATACTAATAATTTTTTTTCCCAGTACCGCGTCTTACTAAACCGTTCGGGTTATAAGCTTATGTACTAGTTACATTAATGGTTTTATAGATTAGTAAGTGTAGGTAAATTTGCGTGGAGGGGGAGAGGAAAACAATTATTTTTTAAAATCACCCTCAGTACACACGACCGGAATTCGAACCCCGATCTTCCTGTCATCGGCGGTCTAGTCTAAGACGAGAATGACGCCTTAGACCATGCAGTCACTGAAGCGGGTGACTCCCAAGTTCATTCCACATATATAATTTTAGTACCTGCTCCAACTTTACTCTAAGATTTTTTTTTAATACAAAACTCAAGAAATTTGAGTACTCGGACGTTTGTAAAAATAGTATAAAAATATATAAATTTTCTAAAAATTCGAATTTGTGTGATTAGTTCTTTTTGTGAAAAAATTTATAATCTCTAAAAAAATATGTGTTTATTTATTTATTTATGCTGTACACATGTATCTATTACAGAAATTCAATTTGAAATATTTCATTTTAAATATTGATCTAAACGACTTTATCTAAAAAAAAACCCATTTAATCTTCATTCAATCTTGAATCGAAGTGAGAGAAAAAAAGCTCACTCGCAAACCACAATAATAAAAGGCTAGTTCTTGTGATTAAGAAGTGGTCAGCGCCGTGAGATAGATTAGTAGGGCAATTCTTCTCACACTGCTGTATGCCGGGTTGCGTCTAATACTCCCAGGCGCTTAGTTACTTGAACGGTTGCGATCAACCTTTAACGCAAACTATCTTATAATTATTTAATTTCTCACAAGTTATCGAATTCTACATTTTGATGAATGTCAAAGTTTCGTGAATCCCTGAATTTGAAAGGTTTTTTTTATATGCCTGGTTTGTTATCGGGACTAAAAACAAAACCATTTTACTGATCAAATTAAATCTTGGTATCTAGGGGCGTTCATAAATATCCCATGAAGGGGATTTTGGAATTATCTATCCAACCTTAGAATTAAGGGTAGGTAATTTATTTTAGGGCAAAAAAAAGAGAAAACCATTCGATTCAAAATTTACTCAAACGGTTCTGATTAAAATTCGTATACAGGCATTTTTTTCTAACAAAAAACAAACAAAATGGCGTGTATTATTTTCACGTGAAAAATGACTTTAAACCTACTGTATATAAGTGAAAATTAACAATTTTGATTATTTCGCCAACTCTTTGAGATACTAAATAACTTAAAATTGCAAATTTGTAGGGCTCTTAAAATTGAAAAATTATAGGACATAAGCATGTGTAGCAAAGTGAGTGATATTAAATTTTAGAATAATTTATTTTCAGTAAAAAATTATGTGTAACACATCATACATGGATTTTAACTGAAATTTTATTAACTAAACGTATTTATTTTCTGACTAATTTCTGATTTTGTTTCCCCATTTACAGCCCTCAACTCTCGTAAGATAATGTAAGAAAATACTGACCCCTTCGACAAAAAAAAAAGGTCTTACGTAAATTAAGGATGGACCCTTATGGTATTATTTTTATCGCCGCGTCTTACTACCCTTTAGGTTTATACGCTAACGGTTTAAGGGATTATGAAGGTTATATTTATAGGAAATGTACCCACATTTGCATGAAGGGAGAGTGAAAACCCATTTAGTAAGAACCACCCTCAGTATACCCGACCGAGATTCGAACTTTGATCTCCCGTCATCGGTATTCTAGTCTACTGCTAGAGTAAATAGTGCCTTAAACCATGCGGCCACCGAAGTGGATGTCATTCAATATTTTTTTTTTAAAGATACGAAAGAAAAATTTTGAAAGCTTTAATATATACGGTATATTTTTCCAAATCATACAATCAAAAGATTTTAGTAGCTTGAGACCTATTTTAGATTTTGAGGAAAACAACCGACGACAAATATATATATATATATATATATATATATATCTTGTTCAACTGAGGAAAGTCACTCTGCGCATGCGCATGTCCGGGTTTCATGTAGTGTTACCAAAGTAATCTACACCTTGAGTGTGCCATGAGATTGATTCTTTGCTCCCCAGAATATAGTGCGCGGCATCAGCTTTGTGAGATATACTGTTTTTGGGAAGCGCCGCGAGATAGATCGTGTAGGCAACTTATACGACACACGTGTTGAGCTGGTTGCTCAAAATCACGGGGCGCTCCATACAATGACACGAAGAAAGACAAGCTGGGAGTTACTACATCCCATCCAACGTACGACTGTGCGAATTGACAGCAGAAGTTACCAGATCTACTCTCATACTGTATCCATTCGCCAAACCACATGATCTGCAAGACCATATGTTTAGCTACTATTACTTTTGTCAGTCAAAACTTTCACACCCTTCCTTCACCTCTGACAAGACGTGTATTAATCACAACTGGTGAATGTGTGGAATGCCCAGGCCTTCCACCGTGGTTCGGATCCCACGTTAAACTGTAGGTCCTCCATTTCATCTCACAATCTTCATCTCACAATCACCCTACCATTGCACATTAGCGTAAGTGCGTATAACCCGAACGGGTAGTAAGACGCGGTGCTGATAATATAGTAATAATAATAATTATTATTATTTTATTTTGTTTCAGGTAAGTTTTGTCAAGGCACGTCTCTCCAGGTGTAACAACCTTCCTTCGTAAGTAGCAAAAACTGCATATTTATCGGTAGAGTTTATTTTCCCTGAATTTTTATTTTCTATTTTAGGAGATATCTTTTGTTTAGAAAAACAAACTATGGTACTGGCTTTAAAAAAATAAGCGAAAATTTGTTCTCAAAATTTGTGTTTACTAATTTTGTCTCTTGGCAGTACTTAAGTTTTCATTGCTATTAGGTGTTCTGTCTTACGACAGGTCCATTCTTTTTTGTCAGTGAACCATTGACTCTATCCTCTGCCTCCTTCCTAAGCTCCTCTTTCCCTCAACCTTTCCTTCTATGACGTCATGCAGAAGACAGTTCCTCCTAAGTATGTGTCTGATCCAGTCTACTTTGTACCGAAAGATCAAATCCAAAATGGTTCTCTTCTCACCCAATATTCATTTGTCACCGTGTCCTAATGGGATATGCAATTTTTTTAAGGGGTTTGTAATTTAAACTACCAGAACCAACGCACTACATTATTATACCACTTACAAACATAATCCACCATATAAAAACGACACTAAATTGAATGGCAGTCAATTCATCTACTATGAAAGACTGGCCTCAGGGGCGTGGCTAACGCGCTAGTTCCGTGTTGACCTAGACTACCTGGGGATATATAGGTTCGAATCTTGGTCGGGTGAACTGGGGGGTGGCTTTTCCTAAATGGTTTTCCACTCTCCCTCCACGCAAATGTGGGTTCGTTTCTTCTAAATTCAACCTTACCAATTCCTAATCCATTTTGCGTAATTAATACTTAAGCGTCTAACTCGAACGGGTAGTAAGACGCGGTGTTAAATAATAATAATAATAAACTATGAAAGGTCAAACCACCGATCTAATCATTGTAAAGTCTCTGCGCTATGCTAAGAAAATATTCTCTGTCTTTTCTTGTTATGATAATGGAGGAACATTTCTTCCTATACACCCTCCTCAAATAGAAGTCTCATTGTTAAACATAAAACATAAAAAAAAAATTAGATTCACGTTCTTGTAACATCTACATGACCTTGTCTTAATCGTGACAAATATCGTTTAGGTTTTTACTGATTAAAATCCCAGTTGAGTTTATAATGTAAGTCTTTAGGGTTTATTATCATTATTATTATTTTTACTATACTTATGTATTAGTCGATTGTAGAGTTATTTTTTTAAAAAGAAGGTAAAATCTTCGAGAAAGCGTCACGTGGCATATCCACGTGATTCGTTAGCTGTGGAAAACAAAAAGGGTTTAGGCGCAAGCGCACTGAACTCTTGTATTTTTTTTTCATTTTTTTTTTTTCAAAACAAACCATCAAACCTGCTTCCATTCGGGTCTGTGACGAGCAACGCCGCGGCGAGAAGAGAATCTTAACATGAATACCATAATTTTGTTTTCGTGTTTTAACGGTTATTTTAAATTCGTGTCAAATTGACCGCGATAGTTTTTTTTTTAAATTCTCACCAAAAGTCGTAACAAATATCGTCTAGTGAAAACGTTTTCATTCGTATTTTAACTAGTTTAAAAAAAAAAAAGACCTCAAATTTGGTAAATGGGCTTAACGTTAGCGATTTGTATCACCTCTCGAAAATAATGTCCAAAAAAAGAGGTAAGATTGATTGGTATTGTATTATTTTTAATTTGGCACGATGGTGCAAATAAACGGGATTTTTAAAAAATGTTGTATATCTGGTCTCATAACTGCAGGTAGGCCATGTTTTATTTATGAAATGTTGTTGTTACGTTATAAGATATTTAAAAAAAAAGGTTATGTTGATTCGATTCTAAGTGTTTACGGACTGTCGGTCATAGTAGGATTTTGGCAGGAAGAAACTTGTATAAAAATGCAAACATAATATTTCAAGGTCAAAGTTGATGACTTAACTATTATATATTACTAGACCCTTCCCCCCCTCGCATTATTATTTTCAACAGACATATTGAAGAATCATCCATAGAGTCTACCATAAAATATTACTGACTATCGACATTTTTATGAGGAATAAATTACAGTTTCAAAATAAAATATAGCCTATGTTACTCGCTGATAATGTAGCTTTATATTGGTGGAAGAATTTTTAAAATCGGTCCAGTAGTTTTTGACTTTATCCATTACAAACAAACAACAACAAAATCTTTTCCTCTTTATAATATTGTAGTTGTAAATAATGGACCAAATCAGGAAAAAGTGTATATTTTTTTCAAGGATATTTCATTTGAAATAACTCATTTCTGAGATCAAAGTAAACGGTTAGAAACAAATATCTAGACTTCCTTGAATAACATTTAACAGTTTCCCAACATAACATTCTAAAATAATTTAGGTTTTTTTTATAGTGGTTTTGAAGTTTTAGAAATGACATTCTCATGATAAATACAGTATAACTTCAACCTTTGTCTTGTCTCCGATTCGAACAAAACTGTCCCTAGTGTCTACCAGCCTCGTTACACGTGGTGCTATCTAGCGGAGCTCAGCTGATCCTCGAATTGCGAGTCAGTTCCGTTGTATCCCGCTAGATAGCTCTCACTGTCAGTACCGTGTTTTAATCGATGTACTCATAATATAATACTTTGCAGGTGATTACATCATTTATATATCTTCAAACAATTGTATGTTATAATTATTAATTAATCACTATATTATTACATTATTAGTTTTCCTGTTTTAATTACTTTAAAAGAACCAAATAATCCTCAATTTAAGAGGGTTTTAAAAGTATTATTATTGTAGCTCCTTTAAATATTTATAATAGACTCGGTTAATAGTTAATGTATAACTAAATTAGTGTTTTTAATAATCTAGTGTAAAATACATCCCAAATTTGGAGGTTAAAGGTTAAAATCACTAGTGTAATTTAAAAAAATAATTTTCTTAAAATCTCTCCTCACCATTTGCCAGATAAATAAATTGAACGCATTAGAGAAAAAAAAAGATACTTTTTTATCTCGTTAAGGCATAGCTCTCACAATAAACTGGACTGTTCGGTGACGAGGAGTTTAGGGTTCGAATTCCCAGATCGAGTTTACCAAAATATGCCCCCCCCCCTCTCCCCAAATGATTTAACACTATTCCTTCTCGAAAATGTGGGTACAATTATTTTAAATTTAACCTTTATCATTCCTAGCTCACTATCTTGATTAATACATATTCATACAAAACCCGATCAATTGGTAAGACTCGATGGGGAAAAAAAAACTTGCAAAAAAACTTGTTTTTTTTTTACCAAAGATCATACGGTTAGGTTGAATGACTTTTGGGATCGCGATATTAATCTTGCTCCCTAATAGGCCTCCCTCATGTCCCCCTCCCCCTCCTCCACACACACACACACACACACACACACACACACACACACTATATTTGTGTTACTTTCATTCATACCGCCGCATGACGTAGTGACTGCACTGCTAGACCGTCTGTCCGTCCGTCTGTCCGTACCTTGGGTAGCGCTGCAGTATAAACAACTTCCCATTGGTTAAATAATCGTGCTGACGTCACACGAACGGTTTACCCCCTCCCTCTTCTCCTCCAACCCATTTTTTTTTAAATTTCTTCTCCCTACGACCCATCAAAGTTTCGACAGCACGTTGACGATAAAGTTTTTTGGTTTATTTTTTTCAAGTCAATGAACGAGGAAGTCATAAAAAAAACCTCTACTTTTGGATTTTGAAGGGAGCCAACTAAAATGTACGGGGTAAATAAAGGAGGGCGGTCCAATTTTAACTCAAATTTAGTTAGTGCTGCCATCTGTTAGACAATCATGATACCTTTCTAATGCACTTAATAATATGGTTAAAAGAGGTCTCTGTCATATTTAAATTAATTTAAATAAAAAGTGTTTCCTTGTGAGGTTTGAAATATATAAGTTGTAGTCCAGGAAAAGTTATGTAATTCGTCTTCCCCCCTTTTCCCTGTCAAATGATTTTGCCTCTAAGAACGGTGGGAAATGTTTGCTTATCCTTCCTTCTCTCTCATTTCGTTTTTTAAGTACAATATCTTTGTTCCAAAGTCATTGAAAAAAACATTCTTGGAATCTTATTTTACCTTACTCCGTTATGCTATCACTAATGGGCTATGGGAGGAGAGGAAATGTACCCTATTTGCGTGGACGAAGAAACCATTTAATTAAAATATATCTCATAGCATCCGGGCAGGAATCGAACTCCTGTGACCACATGACCAGTAAATGTTAATATATATGGTAGCTAGCAGCGAGCTTTCCTCTTTACCTTGAGATAAGAAGTTTCCTCTAACAAATACAGTCATTGTTTGATATTTGAGAACTAGCAGCGAGCTTTCCTCTTTACCTTCAGATAAGAAGTTTCATAGTTTTCTTTACCCTCTTTCTTATTGACTTGACAAAGGGTGGTTGTAGGTGAAGGGTGATATGTAGTATAAGCCAAGCCAGAATAGAGACGTAGTTTCAAAAAATTACACAAACGTTTTAAGACGTGTGTGGCCTGACGGCGATCGATAATTTTCTCGTTGACCAAGGCGGCCGCCTTAAGTAAATGTCTGTGTGGCGACAGGTGACGCGGCGATCAGTCCACCCCCACCCCGACGTGACGTCACTTCAAGACCGTTCTACCGCACTTGATCGACTCACTAAATGACAAAACAATACGCGGGTGTCATTCAATATCGGGTCCGAGTGGCCCACTGCCAGGTGGAGGTCACCGACCGAGATCGGGGGCGCGTTACGTGGCGCTACGGGAGGGGGGGGGAAGTGGTCATGTCCCCCCCTTACCCTCCCATGGGGTCACTGATCCCTCTGCACACACATATCGACTACTTTAAAAAAAAAATCTTTGTTTGTTGTTCAAGTTATAGACTTAGCTGTTACAATCTCACGCCACTCCAAAGACTTGTGCGCGAGTATTTCCGGTGCGGGGGTGGGGGGACGACACACCTGAAAAGCCAGGCTGTTCACAAACAGGATCTTTTTTTTTTTTAGAGAGAGTCATGTAATTTATTCTTTTATTGTAATGACGTTACATTATGAGACTAGACAAATTTTATTTAATATTTCTTCGGCGGAACGATTCTTAACCGAGTGCGTTTCTGAAATTACTGGGCGCAGTGTATTTGGTTTTAATTACCTCAAATTATATTCGATATAGTTTTTGGTGTTAACATCCTTGGTGTAAATTAAGGTAAGGATGTAGGGGAAATGAGGGAAGGTAATTGTTTTTTGCAGTTCTTATAGCAAATAAATAAAATATTGCTTCAGTAGAAACCAAGAGTTAATTTTCTGTCACGTGCTGATATCAACAGTTGTTGAATATCTGTCAAGGGGTGTCCTGGAATTTAATGGTAACTTTTCTCTTCATTTAAAGAGTTTCTAATATATTGTCACCATGCTCGTGACAGATATTCAACAACTGTTGATATCACCGTGTGAAGAAAATTAAACTCTTTGTTTCTACTGGAGAAATATTTGATTTATTTTGACCTACTAAATTTTTTGCTATAAAAACTGCATTAACAAACTAACTGACCTTTTATCTCCTCCCCTACACCCCCACTTTAAGGGTGCTACATGAGAGTGGACAAAGAAACTAAGCAGACGTTTAGAAATCGCGGATTATTTAACAAGAGGTGTGATGTATTTTTTAATAGCGGTTTTCCCTCAAAATGTGGACGAAAGTTTTGACCAGTTGAAAAATTATAAATTTTGAGTTATGTCAAAATGTTGGAACGGTTAAATTGGATCATAAACCTGCTGGTTATTTTCTCCTACATATTTTTTTTAAAAACAATATTTTGAAAATATCACCTCCATAAATAATCCGTGATTTCCATACGTGTGCAACCCATATTGGTGCGCTTACATTTAGCAACCTTGAGACTTGGAATATATCGGTTTTTTTCGGTGCATTTATAAAAAAAAATTATTATTTTTTTCAGAAAAAAAAAGAGAAATGTTTGCGTCTTACTTCTCTTATCATGAGACCTTATAAAGTCCTCAGTTTTCTTTAATTACCTCGTCTTACTACCCGTTCGAGTTACACGTCTATATACTAATCACACTTATGGCTTAGGGATTAATAAGGTTATATTTAGACTAAGTGCACCCGCATTTGCATTGGAAACCATTGATTAAAAACCCACACTCGGCGCAGCCGACCGGGATAGAACCCTGATCTTCTGGCAGTCTGGTCCAACACAAGAGTAGCGCGTTAGAGCACACGGTCATCGAAGTCCCCAGTTCACATCCCTCGGCGATGTGTAGGATTGCCGCGGTCAATTATCGAAAGTCTCTCTCTCTCTCTCACTCTCCCGACTTCTATTGGAGTGGTTGTCCTTGGCCCGGCAAATCGCGGTGAGCTGAAGGGGTAGGGGAGGGGTGGAGGGGGGGGGGTGAACGTACTTCAACCAGGACGAGGCTTGCTCAACTCATTAGCGTTCATTTTCATAGTGGGCCATCGGCAATATTCCCCCCCCAACCCCCTATGTCTTCATTAGGGCTCTTTGGGAGTCATTCAACCTTGCTCAGTAAAGTGGCGTGGCTAGAAATATACCTAGGCGTTTTTTTCCCATTTAATTTGATGTTAGAACAATATTCCGTAAATGTATTTAGTGTTATTTTTTCACCATGTCTTACTAACCGTTCGGGCGATAAGCATATGTCATAAATACGGTGAATAAGGTATAATTTTTTACAAAGTGTCCCCGCATTTGCGTGGAGGGTGAGGGGGAGACTATTTAGGGAAAACCACCTTCAAGTACGCTCGACCGGGATTTGAAACTTGATATTCCCAGTCATCGGCTATTGCGAGTGTGACGCCTCAAACCTTGTGACCTTCAAAGCGGATTATTTATTAATAATAGGATTGGGGTAGGAATAAACTTTTATACTACACAAATACTTGTTTTGTGGCCAACATTAATATCATTTTTATAATGTTATTAGTATTTTATTTATCTATTAAAAAGTGATTTATGCTAATAACGTGATTTGACGTATAAATATTTGATAACACCTATCAAAATCTTTCTTTGCTAACCGCCCCTTCACACACACACACACACACACATGTAATCCGTAGCCATTGAAATATAGGTTATATCAAAGAGTTACCAATGAGAAAACAATTTTACTAATAATCCCCCAAAATTAAATCCTGATTGCACTACTGAGCAGTTAAAACCGTAAAGAGTGGGTTAGTTAAACTATTCACCTTCCTCATCTTACCACTCTGTTGCCCTTGTGAATTAGTAATCTTCAATTATTTTGTTTACAAATAATTTTTTTTTTTATCTTATTGTATTATGGTGGTTACAGTCAAGAAAAAATAGGGTAAACCTGTGAGGTGAAGGAAAAGGGGGTAAAATATTGTCTAGAAAACTTCTGGTATTTTATAACATAAGTTATATTTTATAATCTAAGTTATGTAGTACCATCGGTCATCGTTAATTGATTAAACAGTACTCCTAAATTTAATTCAATACTTTTAAAATAATCTTACTAAAATTTAGTGACAAATTTTGCCAATATAAGGTGTCATATAGTCAACACAACGGACCCTTTGACCGTTAATCTCAGTTCTCTAGAACCGGACCCGCGACTTATTTCATTCCTCCTCATTATATCTTTAACGAGGCTGAGTTTGATTCCGTTTCAAACAAAACTACCTTGCAGAAAGAAAAAGAAAATGTGAAGAGTCGGGAATCGAACCTCGGGATCTCTGGGTCTGTAGCCAGGACTCTTGGGATTCACGCAACGCGTAGAACGTTCTCGAAACCATTCAACTAACGTATTTCCTTATTACACGCAGAAGTCGGTCCAATCTATCGAGTGCGTGGAACAGAAACTACTTAAGAAGTCATTGGTCTTTCGCTCTGACCTAATTTGTCGAGGTATCGACATTTCGTAACGATGTACACACAATAGACTTATTATTACTAAACCACACATCGAGATATAAACACTCATTGATGACGTCAACGTGTATGAAGAACTACAAAAGGTTTTTTTTTGCTTTTTTTTTCTGAGGAGGATAAAAGCAATATTCCTGTTTCTACTAAATAGGGCCTCAAGTCAAAAGACATTGATGACGTCACATTGTTTGTAATTACAAAATTTGGTCTGTGTGTGTTTTTTTTAAGTGGAAGAAAAAATATCTGTTTCAACAGTACACATAAATCAATATATGTATTATTTATTATTATTATTATTATTATTAGCATCGCGTCTTACTACCCGTTCGGGTTATACGCACTTACGCTAATGTGTAATGGTAGGGGTGATTGTGAGACGAAATGGAGGAACTACAGTTTAACGTGGGATCCGAACCACGGTGGAGGCCTGGCATTCCTCAATATATGTAGAAATATACCTTATTAGTACCTATTTCAAATTCAGTATTTAAAATAGTCATTTTTTTTTCTAAATAAATAATTGCTTGATAAAATATATTTTATTTTTTTTATTCTAGATTATGTTGCGTAAGTAATTTGTTCTTTTCTCGTGCCTTAATAACAATAATGAGATATGGATGAGGGAGGTAGCCTTTTAGAGGAAATGTACCCGAATATGCGTGGAGGGAGACTGTTAAAACAATTTAGGGAGGGGGAAAAACGAT
This sequence comes from Timema californicum, assembly GCA_902141385.1. Taxonomy (NCBI): domain Eukaryota; kingdom Metazoa; phylum Arthropoda; class Insecta; order Phasmatodea; family Timematidae; genus Timema; species Timema californicum. The sequence continues at coordinate 13,916 of CABFOW010006505.1, read as the reverse complement.
TTCGTTAGGCCTACACCCAACCAGGATTCGTACCCCTATCTCACCGTCACCAGTAATCTGTTCTAAAAATACGGTGACTAGTTAGACCATTCCACCACCGATCCGAATGTAATTAAGTTGCATTCTATATTAAGGGGGGCAGTCTCGGTAAGTCAGAAATTGCCACGCAGATGTTCGGCTCTAGTGCAATAATTAATTCTTCTAAGAATAGGGTGACCTGGCGGTCTAGGGGGTAAGGTGTCAAGACTTCTGTGCTGGCGGCCGGGGTTCAATCCTTGGTCCCGGCACAGATTTATCTGATTACCAAACCCTTCCTTCACCTCTGACAAGACATCTTGTGAATGTGGGGAATGCCAGGCCTCCACCGTGGTTCGGAT